>VZTO01019287.1:0-11226 GCA_013400615.1 Syrrhaptes paradoxus | reverse complement strand
CCCCCACCGTCACACCCCCTCCCAGCGCTGGAAACAGTCACCATGAGCCAGAGCAACCAACTTGCAACAACAAGAGAAAAAAGCGCTTGCAATGCCCAGATTTCCAACGGCTGTGTAAGAGCGAGTTGGTTAGAAAATGTGAAAATTTGCCTTTTTCTCCCATTGTGGTGTTTTAACGAGTCTCGGGCGATGGGGCTTGCTCACGCTCAAGCTCGGAATCGATGCTGGGATATTAAATATGTTGCACAGCTTTCGATTTAGGGTAGCTACTTCATTTATTCTGCCTTACTTTAAGGCTTTATCACTGTTGGCCCATTTCTCCATCCCATCCCTCATTTCCCCGTGACAGCAGACAGAATCGTTAGATCTGCGGTATGCAAGGACGGCTTCCAGCGGCAGCACTTAGCAGCTCTGTCTTTGCCCATATGCCCAACGACTTGCTCAAAACCAGCATTTTTGAGTAATTTATGACGGTTCTTACCGTGATACAGATGGCTTATTGATCCGCTTGATCTAAGTACCTGCGGTTCCGCAGGAGAAAATCCTCCCCTTTGTTGTGCTGCTGGTTTACATTCGCTTTTTTGCAGAATGAGAATGTGCTGCCTGTTATCTTAATTGACTGGCTTTGTAACAAGTTTCAGTCTAGCTGGAACAAAACTCATTTCAGAAAGCTTCATCAGATGAAGTTTTCTCATCCTCCTCATCCAGGACAGCTATTGCACATCACCCCCTCTTCCCTCTCGCGCCTCAGGGCGACGTGGAAAGCCACCCAGAAGGCCACCTCCTGTGACCTTCAGCTGTTTGAATTCCAGGCGATGAAACCTGCCAACACTTGCGCGAGGTGCTCTCCACTCCGCTCCAAGCAAAAGCCACAATATTTAGATGCACCAGTCTCATTATCTCAGAGAATTATTTCCTCCTGCCACTGGGGCCAGTAGAGATGCTACGGCTGCTGGAGAGAGGGCAAAGTCCAGAGGAAGCAGCCGTATGTCTTTTCATCTTCATCTTTTTCTTTTTTTCTAATTATGATGAATCAAAATGAACCCAAACCTTTGCTGTTCCACAAAGGAATCGCTCGTGTAATCCTCTCTGTAATGAGGAGCAGAGAATAACCAACCGTCCCCGTGAACACGATCAAACCGCATTGAAAACTAAAGGAAGAAACGAAGACTGTGAGTCCTTACAAATAACAAATATTTCACCTATAGAGGTGCATCGGGATAGTCAGGCACCAACAGCCAAAGGAAATCCAAAGTTACACAGGAACCTGCTTGGGGGAGCAAACCACGTTAGGTCCCACGTATAACCCTTGGGATGTGCCTTGGAGCTCTGGGGGTCTCAGTTAACCTGGGTCACAGGTGCCGCAGAGTCTTTGTGACCTTGGCAGCACTCAGGACCTCCTGGGAGGTCTTCCTGGGGCAGGGTTTGCTTTATACCACATCCTCATGACTTGTGTCCCTTTTCTATCAAAACTTGTTCTGGCCAGACAGTGGTCCCTGCGTTCCCTGAATTCCCCAGGACCTGGACAGTGTGGCCCCAGGACCCGGACAGTGTGGCCCCAGGATGAAGTCAGATGCAGTGGGGACATTATTCTGCAGCTGACACCTATAATAAAGAAGCCGGTGCTATTCCTGCTTTAACCCAGCTTTTCCCACATCTGCAATGATTCTGCTTTTTTATACTCCAGTGTGTGCATGCAGAGCCTTGCACAGCTCCCACCAGGCTGTGGGTGCCCCTTGCCCCCCGGCGGTGGGTGCAGCCAGCCCTGAGGTGAGCCCCTCGGCCCCTTTTGTGGGGGTTGTGAGGAACGTGCACCCCCCAAGGCTCAGAGATCTGCACAGGGACAGAAAGGAAATGGTTCGACAGCTGGTGCCCATCCTTTTGTGGAGCAGCCAGCCCGTCTGGCTGACGACAAGCTAGGTTCTTAATTTCCCCTCTGCAGCGAAACCAGGACCTTTCCCGGTCAGCAGCGCTGGGTTTCCCATAAAGCACTCACAGAGCATCATCCCCAGCAGCTCCCAAGGGTGGACCAGGCTTTCCTTGATTTCCTCCTGATTATACCAGCATCAGGAAAGAATCACACCTGCAGCTCTTAGAGCACTAGAAATTTTTTTTTTTTTACCAAAGGAGCACACTTTCAGGAAAGTTTTCTCTGCTCTCAGGATCTAGCTTGCCTTTATCACATGCCTCAAAAATAGCAATATTAGCACCATCCTTGGCACATAAAGAAGTGAGAACAAATCCTCATGGAAAGAGAAAGAAATGCAACAACAAGGAAAGAGCACTTCTGAGATGTATTGCAAATTTTCTGTCCTTAGCAAAATCCTGCTCAACTCACCCGAGCTGGTGCCAGGCACTCCCTTACAGACACACTCTTGAACATCGTGGTTTCAGAACCAAGGGCTGAACAAGCCCCCAAACAGCTTTTCTTTATAAAGAAAATCAGCCACACAAAGTGCTACACACCAAGTGGGACTAATTTACTCCTGCTTAATTAATCATCTCCCTTTCCTGCCTCTCCCCCTCCAGCCGAGGTGTGAGCTGCAGGGGCAGGTGCCTCGTCTGGGCTGGATTCCAGACCCAACGCTCTCCACAGGCCAGGAGGCACTTAGCAAAGGGTCTGAGTGTTGCATCAGGCACGTCCAGCCCACCTCCTTCTGAAGGCTCTGGTGACGTTACTTCACCCATGTTCTTCCCAGTCTGATTTTGTACCCTGAGAGCACAGAGCTGAGCTCAGCAAGGAGCCAACGCTGTTCCATCCCAGCACCGGCGGCTCAGGAAGACAACCCAGGCAGCCAGGTCCAGCCCCGGCTGTTTGCTGTTTGCTTTTGGAGGTGGCTCACCCTGAGGCTCCTTTGTTCCCCAAAACTCCCCAAAACAAATAAGGTCCCGTTATTTGTGGGTTCCTGAGCCATGGGGAGCAGGTGAGGTCCTCAGGCTGACACCAGCCTTGGTTCCCATCCAAAATACCACCGCTGGCATTTGGAAATCTTAATTTCGGTATTTGTCAGGTTATTGCTGGGATCCCTGTACTACCGAGCCACCGATGTATTCCCAGGGTGGTAAGGGAGAGCATACGGCAGAGAGGGGTTTTCAGTTCCATTTCCGTGATGTACAGTTGGCTGCATTCCTGACATCACAACAAAAGTTCCGTCTGGATTTTTGCATCCTTTATGCACCGCCGGTGTGCTCTCCTGCCCTGTGGGGATAACCCACAGTGCCAGGATAGAAGGGGTTTGGGTTGTTTTTTTTTTTCATTCCCTGAATGTTAAAAAACCAGAGCTCTTGTGTACAGAGCTGAACTGGGGCAATGCCCACGCTGATTCCTGAGGCTGCCTTTGCAACCGTGATCTCTGGGCACGCAGGTGAGGAGGCTGCACGTTCTCCCACATCATTACCACGGCAGTGTCCCATCCTACAGAGAAATTCCAGGTGCGAGGCTGAAGATGCCGTCCCGAAGGGAGCCTCTCCCGGTGTGTAACAGTTTCATCGTGCACACTGATTTCCAATTAGCAAACCTTACACTGCAGAAAGTTCATGTATTTTCATTAATTGCAAAATAACCCCATACTGTAAAAGGTACAGAGATGGGAAAATATTTAGAGGATGAGGATTTAAGAGAGACCCATCTCGCTGGAAACATCGTTGTATCAGCACTACCGGAATCGATGCCGTATATTTGGATTAAACCTGCATTAATCCACCTGTAAGGGACTGGAGCTCTCCAGTCAATTTTCTGATTGTGAGCGTAGCTTTTGTTAACACAGTAAAAATAAACCTTTTGTCTTTCAGCCATAACTCCGGCGATGAAACCTCTTACAAGCGCAGCTTCTCAGTAGCCACCACACTGTAATTATTCATCAGGCTGACAGAGTAAAGATCCCTTTTATCCATCTTGTATTTCAGCTGAAAACATTCGGGCGACTTGCGAAGCAACAGCCTCGCACGCAGTCTCAGGACGTTGCTGATAATCCCGGCAATAAATAAACGCGGGCAATCCTGGCTGTGCCTCGTCCTCCGTTATCGGGGTCTGGCTGTCCATGGGGTGGGGGTCTGTCTGTCCGTACGAACCCATCCATCCTTGCAGTGTATCCCCCAGCCACACAGATCGTATGGGCAAGATCCTCAGACTCTGCAATGCTCTGATTTTACAAAGCTCTCTCTAACGGAGAGTTTTGCTCTCTCGACGGGAGTTTTGGGTGTTAGGGGGTGTCACCGGTCTGGCTTTGGTGTGCTGGGAGCTGGAGCTTGCCCAGGGATGCAAGACAGCTGCTGAGCCAACGGGCACCGGGCCAAGGCAAGCCAGAGCTGTAACGGCGTGAAGGGAAATAAATCTAAAAATATAATTTAAACTTTACAATTTTAAAATAATACTAATTTAATAATAATTAATAAAATATTTATTTTTTTAATTTAAAATATATACTTTGAATGAGAAAGTCTGAGGACAGATACACTAATTATTATGCAATGGTCACACAGGGTCACGATGGCCTCCAAATTAAAAAAAACTCATTTCGCGTATAACAAGGCTTCCTGACGATGACCACTTTTGCTTCTGAATCGCACGGACCAGCAAAGCATAAACCATCTTTGCTGAGCCCCACTGGGCATGAAGCAGCCCTTTGGCTCCTCGCATCCCTGTACCCGAAGGAATTTAGTTGGGAATTATTGGATATGGTTGGACTGGATGATCTTCTAGGTCTTTTCCAACCTTATAATTCTGTGATTCTGTGAATGAAGCACCAAGAGGTTCTGCAGGGACTGATGCAGTGAGCAAACCACCTGCTAATTATTCGGTGTCTGTCATCTGCAGTGTTTATATCATGGGACTTCAGACCAACCCTTCTGTTATAAAATCATCTGTCTCAGTAATTGTAAAATCCATTAGAAACAAGTAGAGGCTGCCACGTAGCACAAGCTTTATTTTTAATTGCATCGCATTATAAAGACAATTTTAATTTACATTCATTTGGATTTTAATGGGATTGCCTTGGATGGTCCGCAGACAGACGACACGCGTTGGGTGGATATATGTTAGGATCACTGTGATTTGCATCCAAGGAAAGGTTGACAAACTTTAAGAATTTTAACAGAAGGAGGCTGGAACAGACGCTCAGCCAGCCCTCGCGGTTTCTTTACTCGTTCTGTACCGTCCAGGTCAGCCAGCCTCCCTGCCGTCGTGCAGGCAGCACAGAAGCGCTGCTGGATGCTGGATGGGGTTTTCCTTTGACTGAAACTGAGTTTCGTGTTTCCCGGGGACAGCTGTAGGTTTTACAAGCAGCTGCAAATCCCCTTGGTACAGCAGCATTTCTGCTCTGCCCTTTACCGACTTCCCAACAAACTTTTACTGATATTACTATGTACTATTAAAATTGTAACACGTAGGCTCGCTATAAAAACTAGGCTTCATTTCCCCAGGCTTTATGTCTTTTAAGGGGTGTGTGACACTGCTGATGATCTCTCCTTGCCGTGGTTGTGCGTTGACTATGGTAGCAGTAAACTGTGATCGCCTAAAACTGGTGCCACAAATCTCCTACAGACCCCCTGAGTTATTCCATGCATCCACCACAGAAAAAAAATAATAAAAAAATCTTTTCAGAATTGCTATAGTAATGTTTTGATATCAAAGTGGAAATCCAGAAATATTGCTAATAAGCCAATGCTGCGGGGGGCCGTGTTCCCGGAGCAGCTGCCGGCTCGGCACAGTGCCCCCGACACCCACCACCCGCAGCCGCAGCCCCCAGCCCTCCCTGAGCATCCCTCCTTCACTTTACCCCCCAGCCCTCCCTGAGCATCCCTCCCTCACTTTGCCCCCCAGCCCTCCCTGAGCATCCCTCCCTCACTTTGCCCCCCAGCCCTCCCTGAGCATCCCTCCCTCACTTTGCCCCTGCCCCAGCTCGGGCCAACCCGACCGGCTGCCTTTCACCCAGCCTCCGGGAGCAACATCTGCACCAGACAGCTGGAGAATTTAAAGATAATTACCTGGGCGTGCGTCCTGGTGCATTTGTTATGGAGGTATTGATTAATTGTATCGAGAGTACACCAAATGACATTGAAAACTTCAGCGTCTTTGCTACCAGCACACACCAAAAATAAACTCTAACCCCTGGCAAATCATCCTTGTGCCTGTTCTTAGTGTGCATGGCAGAGTTTAGACTGCAAAAATTGCCTTTTTAAAAAAAAGAAAAGTGTTGTTTTTAATGTTATTTTACAACACTGAATTGGAGATGCTGGAACAAAGTTTGGTTGCAGAATTGCAGCACTGCTGAGGCGTGTGGTTTCTTTATAACAGATGCCCTTGCCGAGGCTTTGATTTCTCCTGTCCCATGCAGAACAAGGGGCTGAGCCAGCTGACGCTGATGGAGGAAAATCCTGCCCCAGCACATCGGGGTCCTGCACTGATGTGACCACGAATGTCTCTGGAGCTGCACGGTGACAAAAGCACCTTCAGGCTGATGCCTCAGCTCTGGGAGCTCCTGCAGATCCCCTGTCCCGGCTCCGAATCCTCACCAGCAGCTTTTGCAGCGTTGTGCAAGCTGCTCCTCTGATCCCAGAGCTNTCACCAGCAGCTTTTGCAGCGTTGCACCAAGGGCTGTGCAAGCTGCTCTTCTGATGCTAGAGCAGAGTTACGGCCAAACTGTAACAGTCACTGCGATCCCGTGGTTTTCCAGGGATAAAGAAGAGGCCAAGGGACGATTTCACAGCTTGAGGAGCAGACGGAAGGGGAGAGGTGGCTTTGTGCAAACGGCAGCCAGGGATGGGCTGGGTACCAAACACTGAACTTCGGGGATTTTCCAAGTATTGTGGGTCTGAGAGCATTGCTGTGCCTGTGCTGAGAAAAATATCCACTGCTCGGGGAGAGCCCTCCGGTGCATTCTTGCAGGAATCACGTTATCTCTGAGACTCAAACCCAGCAGTTTAGGTGTGATCCCTTAAAGCACCAGAGTTTAAAGCTGCTGGCAGGTGTTTTGCTGAACAGCCCGTTGAATTCCACCTTCGTCCATCCCGCTCATTGACCCACGCTCAGCTCTGGGTACCTCTGCCTCCAGCCTTCTTACGGTGAGCTCCTTGAAAGTTTTGCCAAAAAGCCACAATGAGCAAAGACTTTAGTGTCACCTTGGGTGGAAGTTGTTGGTGAGCTCCTGGGTGATTCCTGTCCTCTCTCTGCGGGGGAACACGCTGCTCACCAAGGGCTGCAGAGGTCCCACTCTCACCGGCTGCTTGTCGTTGCCGTTGCTGAAGCTCAGCATCACCACCAGTGACCAGAATGTCCTTTTGTCACCCAAGATGTGACCCAGCGCTGCAGCATCTCTCCCATAACCTCTCCAGCAGCCAGAGGAGAGGCTCACAGCCGTGCCTGCTGAAGCAGCGGAACATCAGCGATGCAGGTCTGCAGTGAGAATATCATCTTTTGGGGTTGGCTTTATTTCCCTGCCCTCCCCCTTGGCCGTTTGATGCTGTTATTAGTGCCCCAGCAGGAATCACTCATTATAAATGCAGGGCCTTGGAGACCGTTCTGAATTTCAAACATCTAAAACAAAGCCAGCGAGTCCTTCAGAGCTCGCCTGTAAACCGGCGTAACGCCATCAATAATTAAACCGCACCGCGACCCACAGACAGCATAGGATTGCTTCTCATTTCCACGCTGCTTGTCACATACGAAGCTCCTCTGATCCTCCGCAGGGTCTGAGCCAGACAGGAGCAGCCTTTCCGCTGTAATTAAATCTATCTGCACATCCTTAAACCAGAAACATCCTCCAGCAACCAGAGCGGCTCACCCCGTCCCCAGACAGCTGCTAAAATCGGGGATTATTTGGCCACGAGATGAAAACCAAACTTATTTCTGCTTATTAGGAGATGGTCAACCCAGGGTGTGTTCGGTGCTTCGGCGATAGATATAATTGTGCTCATCTCAGCACAGCCAAGCGGCTGAGGGTTACACCTTGGAGCATCTTTCCTTCAGCAATCGCAGACAGAACCACAGAAAGTGGGTCTCTGCTGGCACAAGCCGGGCGTTGCTCATCTTATATCAGAACTGGGGAACGCACACAGTGATGGTGTGAAAGGCGTGAGCCCCCCAGGGATGTCCACGGGCACCGGATGGTGTCAAACGCAGCACAGAGCGGGACAAAAACACCACGGGTTCCTGAAACCAGCAGAAGAGGCTGTTCTCGTGGCGGGTTGCAATCCAGAGAGAAAGCGTGAAACAGCGGAAAACCGCGGGGCAGGCTGCTCGCGTGAAATTTTCAGCTCAAGAGGCTCAGAGCGTGTGGCTCACTGCACGAGCTCGCGGGTGAAAAACAAATCAAAGCTTTGAGGAGCAGCAGGTTGAAGCCATTCCTTATTGAAACATCTCGGTTTTCCTGGCTCTCCCTCCACGCTGGCAGGACCAGGGCTGAGCCCCACTCGGAGGCTGGTCCCCACCGCAGAGCCCCCCCGAGCTGTCCTGACACCCACGAGCATCCTGCGCAGGGATCAGTCCTGGCGATGGTGTCCGTTTGAGAGACTGGGAGGAGGAATTCCTCGTTTAAAACTGGAGCTTAATTTCAGAGAATTAAAAAGGAACTTTGATTAAAAAGAAGAGGGAAGGAGTGTGAAGTGTGTTTAACATTGCAGCTGAAATCTGTCAACAGCTCTCCCCAGGCTGGAGAGGCGAGGCTGGGAGCAGCGGGGATGTCAGGAGTGTCAGAGCTTTCCAGGGGAAGCCGTGGGTTTGTATTTAGGATCAGAGTCACCAAATGGTTTGGGTTGGAAGGGACCTTAAAATCATCGAGTTCAGAAAAAAAAAAAAAATCAGATTTCATCCACTCTGGTAAGATTTTCATTGAGCATACCATAAATGGGGTGAAGTCCTCAGCTCTGAGGAACTGACTGTCCAAGGCAGAATATTTTTCTCTCCCAGGCAGAATAACCCCTAGGGGCTGAATCAGTAACTGTTTGGGTTTTTTTTAATTTCTCATGTTTTCTGGGGTAAACCCAACATTTTCTTCCACGTTCTTACAGTCTTTCTATGGGATTGCTGAAAATGGAAGCTAGCAGGAACATAACCAGGATCTGTCAAGGTATTTACGCACCTAACATTTATTTAATTCACTGGATTTAAGCACAGAGAGATCTAACTTTGCAGTTCTGTTAAGTGACTTGTTCATTAACAAAGAAAAAAAAAATCCCGTTATTCACATGCCTTCCCCCCCGAGCATGGTTCAGCACCCTGCACACAGACAGCTGAGGGATGTGTCATATTGAGCTTCGAAACACAAGTGATTGCCCTTACCAGAACTGGGGCAACGTTTGAAAATTCAACCAGAATTATTTGTTTGCATAGAAAACTTGCTCTTATTAAAGTTCTGTACTTTGTATCTCTGCTTTCTGGGGATGCCACAGTCAGTGAATTTCCTGGTGGATGTTTGGAGAAGGAAATCCCTGCAGCTGAAGAGGATCATGCTCAGAGCCACACTGAACAGAAGAGTCTTTGCAATGAAATTTCATTGGGAGACCGATAATGCAACTCCTAATTGGGAGCCTGGACCAACCCAGCCCGTGCCCCAAAATAATTCAACAAACTGTGTCATCAAAGGGAGTCAGAGCAAACCCCCGTGCGTAGACAAGAAGAAAAAATCATTTTCATTTGATCTAACCTGCACTGAGCTGTAGGGTTACCTGTGCAACTGAGCCCTCCTGCCCCCAGCACCAACACACAGTGGAGCCAAGAAGGGAAATAAATTCTCCCTAAAACCAAGAACACGTCTGCCTTGCCTCGCTGGGAATGAGACACTGCCCTACACCTGCTGGGAAGGAACCGTGCTGTTTCTCATACATAGACCGACCCACCTGAAAAGTTCATTTTCCTTTTAGGTATTCCTTATTTCTCGGAGAATTACCCAGTTGGAGCGTTGGTGATATGTACAAAACTGGTAGAGCTCTTCAGTTCAGAGCAAAGTCTGTTATATGTTCCTGCTTTTAAGATAATGGTCTGACATTAGTGCACATGTGCTTCAAAACTGAGCAAAAATAGATGAGTAGGAGAATTAAAAGCTGAAGTTGCATTGCAATGTCAGCAAAATCTGCTGAAGTTTTAAGTGCTCCCATCCTCCCGCTTCCCCGGGGGTTATGATCACTCACACGCTGCAGTTCTCCTCTCCAGGTGCAGCATCTGCATCCTCCGTAAGTTTCTCATGATGATGGTGTTGGATATAACTAACGTACGTCATTGGGAGAAAGCAGGGGAGCGCCTCGGCAGCGGTCTCACTTNAAAAAAGGAGGAGGAAAAAAGGAGGAGGAAAAAAGGAGGAGGAAAAAAGGAGGAGGAAAAAAGGAGGAGGAAAAAAGGAGGAGGAAAAAAGGAGGAGGAAAAAAGGAGGAGGAAAAAAGGAGGAGGAAAAAAGGAGGAGGAAAAAAGGAGGAGGAAAAAAGGAGGAGGAAAAAAGGAGGAGGAAAAAAGGAGGAGGAAAAAAGGAGGAGGAAAAAAGGAGGAGGAAAAAAGGAGGAGGAAAAAAGGAGGAGGAAAAAAGGAGGAGGAAAAAAGGAGGAGGAAAAAAGGAGGAGGAAAAAAGGAGGAGGAAAAAAGGAGGAGGAAAAAAGGAGGAGGAAAAAAGGAGGAGGAAAAAAGGAGGAGGAAAAAAGGAGGAGGAAAAAAGGAGGAGGAAAAAAGGAGGAGGAAAAAAGGAGGAGGAAAAAAAAGGAGGAGGAAAAAAAAGAAGAAGAAAATAAGAAAATAAAACTGTAGAATAAAAGCAGGAGTTTTGCTGTGGGGTGCTGTGTTCCACTGGCTCCATTAACACACCCACAATGAAAAGCCTCCCCACGCCCCCCACCTTCATTATATTTGCTGTTAATAGCATCTGAGGTTACATTTTGACTTTCAGACATTTCAGACACAAATAATAGAAAATTTCCAATTAAAAAGGATAATCTCCTGTCAGAAAGAGAACAGTAAGCACAGTGAATAATTTAAAAGCTTTGGGGATATAAGGATTTATTGTAGTTCCCAACAAGCCAGAAGCTTTGATTAACGGTTAAAAATAAAAAATAGGGATGGAATTAAGTTGTAAGAGATCCCCCTGAATAATTATTTTTATACCATTAATATAGTTTGAAACTTTTTAATTGCATGAAACAGCCTGCCTGTCTCGTTTTTCCTATTAAAACTGATTGATCATAACCCATTTTCTGAAGAAACTCATTTGGAATTAATTTCCAAATTCAGGACCAAAATTGCAAAAA
>VZTO01019286.1:79918-104176 GCA_013400615.1 Syrrhaptes paradoxus | reverse complement strand
GAACTAACTTTTTTCCTTTTATTAAAATTCTAGTCAAAGTGGGATGCAATTCATGAGAATTATGCAAAACCAGATAAAACAAGTTACATTGTGATCTGTCAAGAAATGCCATTTATAAAGTGAAACTGGGTCATCAAGCTATCATTTGATTTAAAAAGCTATGCTTGACTTAATCAGGATCTTTGAAAGCATCACAGGCTCCCCAGGATCTTCTGTAAAAAGTGCTTTTCAGTTTGATAGAGTATAGCTGCTAATGTGCACATTTCAAGTAGCATAATAATGGAACAGGGTTTTTATGAAATTATCATTTAGTCAGATTCTGGTTTCTTGTTATCATTTGGTGCATATATAGATTGAGCAAAATTACATTTGTTGACAGTTTGTTTCTTCCTCAGTCCTTGCTAATATCTAACAGTTTTTATTCCCATGTTGCAATATAAATATATAAACTGCTTCTTATAGCTGGAGATTTTCCTCCTGAAATTCAGTGGGTATTTTAGTTATTCTGGCTGTAGTTCTGAAATACATACATGGTTACAAATAAAGATAGGCTGGATGTTAGAGTCTCCACTGATGTTCTGATGTGACCTGCGTTTTTTTTTAAGATAGAAATCCATTTTTCAGTACTATTATTAATGCAGATACTAACTCTGACTGGATTTTTTTAGTGTTTAAATCTGGGTTCTCTAAAGTACTTGCACAGCTATGCAACTTAAAGACTGGTGCTAGTCTCATTGACTTACAGTAACTCTTTATATTTTTACAGTGATGAAAATACATAAATATCTTGCTAACTCCGTTTTGCAGAACTCCATACCAGTCTGTATGGCAGCAAGAATAACGGTACTGTATTTGTAAAATGTTACCAGAATAGGGTTAATAATAGATCTGACATAACAGTTCACTTGCTTCTATCCAGCACCTTTTTGATTACTTTATAGGATAATGTTCTTGTGGTTTTTTGGTTAAATGTTCTTACACACCTTGTATACTTTTGGCACAGCACAAAACATAATTTGTGATTTTAAAAATAAAGCCTCTGAAATAATTAAGATGTTGCAGCATTGCAGCATTCAGTACTTCTCATTTATTAAAAGCTGCTCAGTCGGATAGCTTAGATATGTCCATTAGGTGTGTATCTAATCTGTCTTGCCTTGAGGACATTGTCAGAATTCCTGTTAGTTGTTGGCTTACTTCATCTGTGTTTTCCTGGCTTTTGTTTGAGACTTTTTCTAATTTGGAGTGATTTTGTGTTGCTAAGACTGTTTCATATTATTTCCTTATTTATAAAACTTTCCAGTGTAGCTGTTGCAGGATCAGAATAGACCTGCCCTTATGAAACTGTACATATGAAAGGCAGAATTATATATGTATTGTCTTAGAGGAGAATTTAATGGGTGTAAGAAATATTATTTCATGGTAGCTTTGCATACTTGAGCATTGCTATTCTTCAAATCTGTTCTTCCTTTTTCCGATTTTTCTTCTTCTATGTAGAGGAATGTTTTGCTTATCTGTGTGAAATTAGTTTTATTTGAAAACTCTGCTTTGTGCAGAATGATACTTGCTTCTAAAAGTGGTGATAATCTTTCATTCAGTGGACTCTGCTGACATTCATGAACTGCATGCTGTGCTCTGGTGTTGGCAATATATCCCACAGAGCAAACATACATGTGGTCTCATTCTGGAGCCCTACCTTGTGTTACACTGTGTATGTACACTTCACATAAAGTTAATTATCAGCATTCTCAGCACAGTTATCTCTCCTATTTTTTCTTCAGATCACTGTAGAACTAAAGTAAAGCAGAGCTGATCTGAGTTTTCCACAGACTAGTGGAAAAGGTAGTGGACCACCATGTTTCATTCTTTTCCTGTTTTGTGCTAAACCTGCATTCACCTGACTTAGGAAATCAAAGAATAAATCTTTAACAGTCTGTATGTTCTGTAGAGGCAATTTTAAGAGCAGAAGCCATTAACCCTACTTTACAGGCAATGTTGAGTGACTTGCAGAAAGTCCCGCTACCAGCCAAGAGCAAAGACACCCATAGAACCTACGTACACCAGCTGTCTGACTCTTTTCTCTGCAAAATATTTTGAGAAACAGTTAAGGCACCTAAATGTTGACTTTGAGAACCAAGACCTATTATACGAGCTAATGATCTCATTGAAATAAATGGGAAATCTTCTGGGTTTTTTTATATTCACTTCGCTAGACATAAGGAAGTGGATAATTGCAGATTAAGTGGCATCTTAGCGCCAAGAAAACAGCTGTGATCCTTTGTCAGACTTCTAACTAACTTGATTATTAAGAGCACAAGGACAGACTGAGTGGAACAGTTGATCATAGGAAAGGAGCGGGTATTTTCTCAGGGGCTGGAGGAGGTGACCTTCCACAGCGAAGCCTCTGTTCTGGGTAACCTAAAACCTATGAGGAGCTTCCTATTAGCAGAATTTTTTCAGACCATTGTGTAGCATTAGAAATAAAAGCAATGGTTCTCAGGATAAATTACTCCCAGTGGCTTTAGTGTCCAGACAGAACAGACAGGTTGCTTTTTAAGTTCATAATAAACTCAAATACAGTCCACATAATAGCAAATTAGTTCCATGATATCTCTGGCTTGAACAAGGATGCATATGCAGAAATGAGAAATGCTTTCCAGGACCCACTTCACCTTTCCTTATGAGGGAGTTAATTTAACATGTTATTTGACTATTTATTGTTCATTATTGAGTATTTTCTGTATGAATGAAGTAGTCAGAAGAAAATTGGATGATTCACCTCCGTGTTTCTTTGGCCAAAAGTCTTTAATTAAATTGGAATTAAATTGCTGGAGTTCCAGCAACTAGGAAATGTAATTATGTTATTTAGACCCTTGTTCCATCGTGACTTTAATCCAACTTAGGGCTGTGCTTTCAAAAAAGAAAAAAATAAGGCAGTCCTGGACCTCTTTTCTGCCATCAACAGATACCTGTTTTAGCTTCAGCTCTTGTACCAGTGCTACTGATGCTGTATTCAAAGCCACTAAAAGGAAGTGATCCAAGCTGGAAATGAATCAATTTTTGCCAGGTTAGTTTCCAAACACGTTAGTTTCTTCCTTCAGAGTTCTTTGGTGCAGTTGCACTACTCATCAATGTGAAGTCCACATAAAGGAAGAGGCAGAAATAAGAAGCCAAGAGAAGTGAGACTCCCCTTTCAGAGATGGCTCGGAGCCACGTCTTCTACATTTGCCCACTCAGACCAGACAGACTTCTTAATGGTAAAGCATTTCCTAAGTGGGGTGTATGATCTTGCTGTGGATCAAAAGTATAGGCCAGGTCACAGTTAATTTCTAGTGCTCTGATCCCGAGTAGCTCGAAGATCTCTGCAAGTGGTCTGTGAAAAAAAGCACTGTAAGTATTTTTGACACCCCTCATGCATGACACACAGTTCAATGTAATTGGCAGGCATAATTGGAATACTGCAGTCAGTAACAGTGGCCAGGCAGAGACTTGCAAATACTTTTGTTATAAAGGCTTTCAGTATCAGTATTTTTTAGACTATGTTAGTAAAAATTTAGTTCAATTAAAAAAAAAAGACAATAGTGTGTGTTTGTCAAAGACGTGAGGTGACTCAGATTTTTTAAAAATTATAATCATACAATTATTCAGCAAAAATGTTTATGATCTGACCTATGTATGTGTCTTCCAATGGCATTTTTGCATTATTTCTGGAAGATAAAAGCTAACTTTTCTTTTTCATCTTTATTGCCATTTGCATATCAATTCGCTGTCAACTTTCTAGTTAAGTAACAGTGCCTTCTGTTTCCTCCAGCCTGTATAATTACAGGATGATTGCTGCTGAGAGCATTACAATTATTTGAGAGATTGCACCTGCCTTTCCTTAGTAAGTGGAGCATCCTTAAGTGACAATTTGACCGTAAGCGTTGAATGTGCTGGAATTAATGAAGACTTAACCAGCTGGCTCCTATTTCACTTTGTGCAGTTCCAGACAATGTGACATGGGTGTCAGCAGCTCACAAGGTGCTTCCTATTGTGCCTTGTAACACTATTCTGCTACTCAGTACACTAAAGGAATAGCTGCTTCTCTGGCCCCTTCATATGGAGGAGAGCAAGCAAACTCAATAATTGATACCATGCAGCTGAAAGCGTACCTGGATATCTGAGACGAGCTGTTTGACTGCTTCAGCTATCTGTGATCATTTGCTTTTCCCCTCCTTGGAAGAAGCAGGCATTTAGCCAGAATGTCTTTGGGCTTAGGAAAGCAATGCTTTTTTCACTAGTTGACTGGGGAGCAGGATGGGGGGTCATAGTAGTTGTATATACTCTCTAAGTATGACTTACCAAGTCTGCTGTTGTTATCTTGTCACTATCGGTTTATAAAATAGGATATATTTTAAATATGTTTACATTAAAGGAGGAAAACTTCCAAGAGCTGAATTCCTAGGCATATGCCTCGCCACATCGTATGGGCCTGTGAGAGAGGTAGCGAATCAGGAGAAATTTTGTGGTTTGGTTGTTGTTCCCTATATATACACCCTCATCAGCCACTAGCTCTAAGACAAAGAAGATCCATATTATCTGAATTTATGACCTGAACAATGTTCTAAATTGATCATCCAATATTTCATTGCCACCAGTGTGATATATGTTGGGTAACATAGTGGGGATTAGGAGGTATTTCTGTTAATGGGATGGGACTGGTTATGATGGTTTCTTACAGCACCTGGAAATATAACTTGTTTTCTGACTGATGTAGAAATACATGAAAAGCGAACTATTTCACCGCTCATATTATGATTCTTTTGTGAAGTCTCTGAATTCTTCCAGCAAAATGCAGATGTTCATAGAGAGAATTAAACCAGTGTAAAGGCAGTCCCACCAAACAGCCATTCAGAATGCAAGCAAATGCTTGTAAGCTCTTTTTTCATGTTCAGCCAGCTCTGTTTGGCATTTTAGTAACTTATGTCAAATTCTTTGATACCACAAGGAAAAGCTGAATAGTTGGCCCACAGTTTGGAGCAGGGGCTGTCCTTTTTCCCATGTTCCTAACATAGGGGAGTTTGCAGTCTTTGCCAAAATGACCACAGTACAAAGTAATTGTTATCAAAAAGAGTTAATAACTAAGAAATAAGTACATGACTTTTATTATTAAATCAGTTGTCTCTAACAGAGGAATACACCTAGTTAGAAGATACTTTTATTCATCTATTTGTTATTTATAGCTTTCTAGATCCATTTATTGAATGTTTTTGGCCTGTAGCTTACTTTTTTATTNCATATGAAAAGGGACTAAAATCCCAGCATGCTAAAAGTGATCTTATTTATAGCTTTTACATTTTACGGTAGTGAAAAATCTGTTCTGAATATTTTTTTTGAGGCTTATGGTATCTGAGAGGTGTCGTTGTCACCTGGTAGACTAGAACAGTTAAAGAACATGTTGAATGTGGCAAATAGTATTTAAGTTAAAACAACCCTGAGAGATTTTTAGTAAGTGCTGTTTCTCTAAAAAGTGTAGAAATATAAATAAAGAATTTTGCCTTGGTTTGCTTTTCCCTCTTCAGTAACATGAAAGTACATGAGGGATGACAATGATAATGCCCAAAATTTTTACAATTTATTGTGAAATAGAAGTGTAGCTTCTTCCAATAAGAAACATACAATGGACCTCCGCTTGAGTACTGTGAAAGCCTAAGAATACATTTTGTATTTCCTAACTGAAGTGCTTGGACTCAGTTATATTATTTATGTTAGGCTAAATACAACTTTTCTGCTTATGGGCTGTGTATGGGAGGTAAGGGAGCCATTGCGTGCATGACTTGGTACCCTATCTATCTAAAAGAGCAAAACCCAAAATACTTCTGAGAAACAGTGCAACCTTGGAATACGATTGTGAAAAGTAGATATCATTGGGTAAGAGATTAAGTTAATGGATGGTGAAAAAGATGCTCTGTTTGACAAGTACAGTGTACAAAGCTGAATATTAATGTTTGGTGTAAAATGCTTAGAAGAATGAAATCATGGGAATAGTCCTGTAAAGGCCTAAAATCATGGGAGAAGGAATAGTCACGTGGAATCCTTGGGTGCTCTGATGTGGTATCAAGGAAGTGCAGGTCCAGGGCTGTTCAGGCTGAACTGAATTTCTTGTGCAGCTCCAAAGTTCAGTGAGACAATCCAGCAAGAAGTAAACTTACCCAAAAAAACCTGAGCAGGGTTTTGTCTGAAGTGGGTCACCCTGGCTGGCTCACCATCTGTTTACATGAGTGTTAGCGAGGACACAGGGGAAGGGGCACAGTTGTGTAGGCAGGGAAGAAGGGATGAATATGGCAGCTCCCATTTAGATTGATTTAAATGGATGTAAACCACCATGACATTGCGATTACGTTAAATGGGCTAAGTGTTTTTATCCATCCCTGCAAGAAAAGTAGCCCATCAAAAAGCCCAAACAACAAATCTATTTTCTGCTGGTTTAATGAGCTGAATCAGCTCTGTAAGGGATCAGATGAGCTCTAAAGCTGGCACAAGAGCTGGAGCGAGCAAATGCAACGGGAAGTGAGGCAGGAAAAAGAGAACAAGACTTAGCATTACTGTACCAGTAAAGTGTCAGATTGGCTTAGTCTAACTTCAGTGTGTAAGACACAGGTGCCAGCATCAGCTAAAGTCAATGTAAACACAGGCTGCAGTCAAAGGGGTTGACGACACATTCTCTTGATTGCTAATCTGAGTGTGGATACTTTGCAAATTATCAGGAAATAGTAGGATTTGTGAATTTAAGGTGAAAAGAAATGAACACAGAATAATTAAAATGGATCTAGGAAAAAAATTAAGTTAGACTGCAGCAGAGGCAAGCATGCCTGGTGGAAGAAAATTGGAAAGCATAGGTTACTATTGGTGTTTGATAGCTATTTATCACCAGAAAACCTGAATACACTCTTAACTCTTTGATAAAGATGGTTAATTTGGTAAGTGTTAACAGAAGTAAGGGGATTCACTCATGGGCCCACAGCAAGAACATGTTAAAGAATGTTGGGTAATGTAGCCATATTTATAGTATCACTGACTCAAACCACTATCTAAAATACTTACAGGACAGCTGGCAGATGTTTAGAGTTGTTACTGGTGTCATTGGTAGGTAGGTATTAGGGCTTTGAAAACATGCCCCACTTTTCTTAAGGAGAATGGGGAAATGAGACCAGGGTGTATAACTTTGGCACACGGCAAGATGCCAGAACACGCTGGTAGACAGTCAGTTCATAAATGCCTATAACATAATACACGCTCAGAGGCAGCCACTGCAGATATGTTAAAAGCAAAACTCTTCTTTGAGTGTCTGCTCTTGTGGATAGGAGAAAAGAAAAAGGTGCAATGTATCTTTATTTAGATAAGGCCTTATATATACTCCTGTATGCTGTAGTCCTTTTCTACCTGCATAAGTGCACTAACCTCTTGGCTAAGGTACTATTGAACATACTTAGAAAATTCGTAAGAATGGTAAAGAAACATAGAGGTGCTCAGTATATTAGAGAAATTATAAGATCCAAAATGAGCAACAGGAGATTCACACAGTCAAGTACTAAGAACTGAGAAAAATTTGCAAGTGCAGAATGCAATGTAACAGAGAATGGGGCAGGGGGTTAGCTGGTCTAAGGGAAGTGAGCATAATTTTAAGAAACAAAGCCCACAAACCCCTGCGATGCTCTTGCAAAAAAGAGAAATGCGGTTCTTTAATATATGAGCCTCAGCACTGTATATTGAACGGGAGAATTCCATTCCAGTCAGCATTGTTGGGACCTCAGTAGGAATAGACGGTCCAATTTTGGGCATCACCATTCAAAAAAGATTTGTTGTACTGGAAAACATCCAGTAGATAATAACAAGAATAAGAGGAAAAATGCCATATGAAGAAAGGTTGGAAAAACACTTTATTAATAGCAATGAATCTGCTTACATAACCTGCCTCTCTTGTGTTTGCAAATGGGAACAAATGGTTGAGTTGTGTCTTCTAAGGCACTATCTCTCTTACTCAGTTTTGTAAATCTGATTTACTAGCAGACAAGCTTTTACTCCAGTAATAATGCTCATCTGCCAGCCAGCGCATGTTTCTATTTCTCCCTGCAGACTAGTACAATTTGGCAAATACCCAAGCATTCAACACAGGTGTTCTTTGATGTCTCTCCTAGCCAAAAATCACAAAATCTGTAAATTAAAGTTGTGTAGCTTGAGACTGACTTACCCTAGCTAGACAACTGCTGGGGGAATGAGGCACTAAATTACCAAGCCAGGCACCATCTGGACAGTCAACAAACCTTTGAACCTTTTTGTAGAAGAAAATTAGTAATTCAGTTGCATTCTCTTCTCTGCCTGTTTCTTGACATATTTTTGATGGGTGAAAGGTGATGTGCAGAGGAGCCCTTCTAGCCAATCCAGCAATATGCTGGATTCTAAATCCGAAACCTGCCTGGGAGTTAAGTTGGGGAGATAAGCAGTGGTTTCCTCCAAGTGTCTGGAAAGCCTTCCTTATAAGGGAGCAAATACAACAAACTGCTTGAGATGCTTCCTCCTGGGGAACAGTGCTGCTGTTGCAACTGCGTTAGTTACCTCAAGGAGCTGACTGTGAAAACTGTGTTTTCAACACATCAGTTTGCTGAATGTCACTGGAGTTTCTTAAGTGTTAGTGCTTATGCTAGGGAGGCGAGTGGGAGGGTGGGCTTGAAGTTTCTGCAAGGTCAGATCAGCAGTTTGGGTTTAGACTGGATTAAACTGGTATAGAATCACAGCCTTAATCCTTGGATATAGTACATTAAGCTTAAACATACACCAAAATCTCTGGCGACAGGGCATCATCGATAAATTAAATCTATCATTAAACTTGTCACTGCATTCTCTCCCCCTCTCATCTGTGGGAGGGAAGATCCTAGGAAACACTGCCAGCTTTTCCTTTCTTTCTTCCGTGCAGAGTAAATAAGGCATCCTGGCAACAAAGAGAGCACACCCAGAAATGGGAAAATGCTTCCAGAAGAATTTCTTTGAAGCAAATATTCCTGCAGGATTTGTAGTCATTACTGCAAAGACAGTGAGGCTGGTTGCAGGTCCTGGGCTTCTGAATATACATAAGGGTCTGTGCATGGTAATGGCAGCCTCTCCAGAGCTCTTAATGTGTTCAAGTCATCTGAAGTGCCTCCTGCTTCTGTAAAATCAGGAGAAATATTAGAGCCTTTACCCCAAAGTTCTGTTTATTTTCTGTTTACAGTTAGTAATTGAGAGGTGTCAGAACAGCTGGTAATCTGTACAGTAACAATTGGTGCAGCATTGGGGAGATAATGACAGAGTCTGACATGCAGCATTGGTCATAGCACTTGGTCTGAGTGTGGCAGTGGTACAACAAATTGATGATGTGTTGCATAAAGGCAGGAAGATTAGGGGTGTAAATAACCCTTATTGCTACTGATCTTTACACTGTGTTATAGAATAACTGATCAGAAATGCATCCAGTGTCCTTGTCAAAAAGTAAATACTTGCCTGGTGTAATGAGGGTTACTCAAGTGAACAGAAGTGTTGCTGAAATGCATTCAAAAGGGATTGTGTTTCACTGTGATGTGGCTTTCTCAGACTCCTGCAAGAGGCCAAGGCAGCTCTGTTACTTTTCTACCTATTTCCTACAGAATCTGGTCATTTGAGAGCCTAGAAATGCAGTGCTTAGTTTGTCATGAAACAGTGCATGATGTTCCTGAAGAACTTCCCAGCATGATGGACTTTAAGTGGGAAAAGGCGTTACTCTTTTTTGCTGTTGCTTGGTTGGTTGTTTTTTTCATTTCTATGTTTTATTATACAGGATGATGGAGCTTGTGCAACATGTTGTATGTTGGTTTTGGAACCTAAGCTAGAGAAATCTTATGGCCTTTTTCACTGAGATATTAGCTAATCATGCCATGTAATAAGGCCATCAGAAATGGAACTATAGGATCCTTGCAGATAAGAGTGTGTGAAAGACTATTTTATTGCTGTAATTTAGTTTGCAGGAGTTGGATCACAGCCACTTCCTACAGACAGACTCATTTGGGTGCTTCAGTGTGAAATCCACTCAGATGGAAAGCTCTTATACCTATGTCTTTGAGCGATTCTGTGAATTAAGGGAAGAGTTAGTGGGAGGAGAACAGGAGACCAGAGCTGCCCTCAAATCTGCAGTTAATTACTTGCAGATTTCTGTGTCCATCATCTGCCTTCCAGCTCATTGTAGCAGAGTCCTGCTGAGCCTGAGGCAGTCCGCTGGAAGGCTAGCTAGTTACTGGAGCCTGGCAGCTCCTTTCTGCTCACCTTCAGAGATAAAAGACAGACTTAACTTTGAATGGACAGACTGGGAACGTGTTATCTTAACAGACTTCTGTAAAAATAAATATTGTCTGCATTGTGGATGTTTCTGAATAAAGCACAGGTGTAGAAACTGCTTGTATTTACATGTATAAGTAAGGACATGTGTATGTTATAGTAAAGATGTTTGGCAGGAGGAGTTCTGTTCTTGCTTCGGTTGTTTTTCCCCACCTCCCGTCTCTGGGCATGCATTTCCCTTTCCGATTCTAAAACTTGCAGGAAGGAAAGAATAATCAGTTTTATTATAATCTGTGTCAGCTGTCCTGGGTTAAGCAGAGGCAGAGTTAACTTTATTCATAATAGCTAGCAAGAGGCTGTGTTATGGATTGGTGCTCGGAAGAAAAGCTGATAAGAACCGATGTTTATAATTGTTGCTAGGATATTGCAAGGTCCTTCAGCTTCTCTGCTCTTCGCAGACAGGGCGGGGGGCTGGGAGGGCACAGCCCCATGTACTAGCCCAGGATTTGTTCTTCGGTTACTAGATTGAGAACCAGAATGGCCGATAATCTATTCCATAACATACGCATCATGCCCAGTATATAGGTGAGGACCCCCAGGAAGATCTTCCCTTTTTTTGGTTCCGGGTTCCTTTGGCTCCAGATCATCTTGTTTTAGGTGCCTGCATTCGCTCTCCCAAGGCCTTTCCCCCCCCACACAACCCAGTCAGCTCTTGTTCTGGGACGCTCAGACTGCTATCTCCAGTTTGTGAGTGTGGTGTTTCGGGGACCCTCCCTTCTGCTCCGGGAAAGTTTTGGGACCCCTCCCTGCTCTGGGATCATTAGCCATGAGCAGGCGGAGCCTTTGGTCATCAGGTGGGGGGGGGGCAGTATCACTGTATCACTCATTTGTATATTTGTATATAGTATTATTTTCAATATTATTGTAGTTTAGTTGTTGAATTGTGTAGAAGAATGGTTACAAGAACTGATTGTTACATGATCTGATTGTTGTGAGCAATCCAGGCCTGTGAAGGCCTCATAGCCATCGTGAGCTGTCCTTGAACAGTAACTAAAAAGGAATGCAGCAATGGCGTAACCAAGATAATGGAAACAGGGTCCAGCTGTTATGCTCCGCTATGCGTGCACAGCACCCTTGCCTCAATCAGAAGTAAATTGTAGGTGCGTGGACAACTGCTTGTAACCAATCACATGCCTGTTGCTTGTGCGTGTTTGGTTCTGCTTTCTATACAATGACAAGGTAAACAGATAATAAAGGAGAACAATCTTACTCACATTGAGATTGCATCATTACTCCAGTTCCGTATCCCACTTTGACCAACAAAATTGTCCTTATCTCAACCCATGAGTCCTTTTTTCCTTTCACCCCTTTAATTCTCTCCCCTATCCTCGGACAGGGGAGGGGGTGAATTGTGTGAGCGGGTGTGTGTGGTTTGGCCTCCAGCCAAGGGCTAACCCATCACAGCAGCAAACCAGAGGAATACGTTTTTATTCTGTGTCCTTTGGCAATGTTTTTAGGTAAAACCCAATGCCTTCTGAGGGATGTTTTGAATATTTTCTTGAAGTGCTTTTGGAAGTTAGTGTATTTTAATTGCACAGAGGTGTAAATGTGCTGGAGTTCCTTTTTTCTTAAAGAATTGAAAAATTCAGTGTCTGAAGCAATAGCAAAAGCACAAGCAGAGAGGATGCCTCCGTCTTGGGTAATTGTGCTTACCATGGTGCCGTGGTGGACACACTATATTCTTTACAGTTAATTCAGGTGCTTTGTCCACAGTAAAATAGGAGTGCTTTTGCTGGCCCAGAAGACACAAATGAGTTGGTATCTGTGGGACAAGAAAGGCAGTTCTGAGATCTAATGCAAAACCCAGCTGCTCTAAGTGCTTTGCAATTAACAGCACAACACCTTCCAGTTGGAAAATCAGATCCTTCTTGCAGCCACTGGAGAGTTTGGATTAATTTCAGTATAAATAGGTTGTTTCAGTTTCTGTGGAGAAGATGGTGAATTCTGTCAGCAAGAAATGATTGGTTTGCTTTGCACTGATACTGCATGTTATGAAGAGACTAAACAGTTGTCCTGAGAAAAAGAATGTCAGCAAGCAGCTGGCAAGAGCTGTGGCTGTGCCCTCTCTTTGGTGCTTCTCCCTCTAAGCCTCCATCACTGAAGTAGGATTGTTGTTTCACAGCAAATGGCATCTGGGACACAGTGTTGCAGCCTGTCATGTGTCTTACAAGGATATTTCTTGTCTTAGGATAATATTGCTTGCTCTGTAGATACTGTTTCAAAATTTCTTACTTAATTTGGTGAGCATCATAAGAAACTGTAGTATTTCTACCGAAAAAAGTGCTGAATATCAGATCACTGAGAGTCACAGTGGTGGCAGTGAAGTGCTTCTCTATGTACTTGTAGTAAGGACTTTTGTCTGTCATCTTAGTGTTTGTTCTCTATTGTAGCACTGTGTTATTCCCAGGACTAAAGTCACTTTCAGTTAGCACTGTTGTAGCTGTTCCTTTTGTTACCACTAGCAGGTGTTTGTTTATTCTTGTGATATGATTGTATTTCAGTAACACATGCTTTCCTGCACCACTTACACTTCTGTCATGTGTTTGTTCCCAGTAGGAATTGGCCCAGATGCTTTTTTTTTTTAAGTTTTTTTAATTGAAAACTAAAAAATTCCCTATCTTGCACTTTAGGTTAATATAACAAACTTAGTAAACTATGAAACACAGATCACTGTTCCAAAAACCTTCTGGGTCTTCTGAAAGACATGATGGAGAACTCCTTAAGATACCTCAGTGTCTGTATTCATAGTCCTCTTGGAGCAGACAGAGCAAAACCAGAAAAGTCTAATACTAGAGAAAGTAGAGAATAAAATCTTGGCAGTTAAAATATGCAGGCATTGCCAGCTAGTGTGTTTTGAAACGTTGCCCATAATGGTCAAGCCATTCCAATGATGAATTCTTTATTTTCATGAAGACTAAACACCATTTCAGTATTCTAGCTTTAAAAAAAAAAAAAAAAGCTTATATGGATATTTGATTTGAACGGTTTGCTTTCCTTTAAGTGCTTTTAAGCTGGTTTTCCCATTGTATTTGGGGGAATCTTTGCAGCTGCTGTTTACAACAGAGAAATCAGTTGCTGGAGTGGGGAATGGCTATTGCATCTTGAATTACACGGTATTTATGAAATGTCAGGGGGAGCTGTGGTAAGCAGCTGAAATATGCTGAGATCAGTATGGCACAGTGTTGCTGCGCAGTGTAAAGACATTAGTTTCCTAAAATGCAGACAAAACATGTTTATATGCTCTGTTTCATGTGTTCTTTGTGACACATCATAATGGTGGCTAAAGAGGTGCTGAGGAAAGAGATGCCTGTAGATTATTTTCTGATAGGTTTTGAAATTCATTCCCCATGTTAATCTGAAACTGCTCAGTTGCTTTGGGGCTGACTGAAGAGTTGCTGAGCCTAAAGCTGGAAAGATGAAGGGGTTGGTGAGGCGTTTCTTCCTGTATTAGTGGTTTATGTTCTGCTGTTTAAAACGTGTTAGTCTCTATTTCCGATTGTTAGTACTGAAGACATGGCAAAATGACCACTTGCCGCCCTAAACTAGATGTAGGACAAAATTTTCACATATGATAAAAATTACATTTTATAGTATATGACACTTTCTAAGTTTTCTGTGAGTAGCAACTCATCTTCCTTCCTATTCTTTTTACATGTGTGGTATTTCATAGAGGGCTGGAGGGTCATGCACTGGGGCTAAATATAGTGATGTCTGACTAATCTTTGACCACGTGTTCCCTCTCCAACCTTTTTGTGCTGTTATTTAACAGAGTCTTGGATAATAGATACTTGTCCATTAGAATGAGATACCACTAGAATCAGGAAAATCAGAAAATCAGTAGCATTAATCTTTCTAATATATAATTGCTTCCAGACAGGTAATATTTTACTTACCAGGCCATTTTCCTGTCTGGAGTTTGAGGGCTGGCAATTCGAGATCTATGGGTTTGAACTGGATACCCACTTTACTTGAAGTGTTTCTATCCCCAGTTTGAGTGAGCATCCCAGTGAGAGTACATGTGCTAACATAGTTTTAAAATTTGAATCCTGCTTAATCTGATGTTTTCTTTACACACGGCTGTTTTCTCTTTGTTTTTGAACTATGCTTTTGAACGCATTTGGTGGAATATTTGGACATAGCAAATAAATGGGGGGATTAACACTTGAGTTAATTCAATTAACAATTGTAAGTAACATAGTGGAAACGTTTGTGCAGTCTTTGCCCAGGTTTTGCATGAGACTGAGAGAGTTTTTAGAATTTAATGGTATTCAGCTTCAAAACCTTTAGAAACATCCATGCGTTTCATGGCCTTTGCCTTTTCATTTCCCAGTTCCCTTACCAAAGCTATAACATAATTCTGTTAGCACCATAAGCAAGCTTTAGAGAGTGAAACTAGGTTTATGAATGTTTGACTTGCATCTCTCAGGAAAAAGGCTTGTTTATTGCCTTTAAAATATACTGGTTTGATGAATAAGCTGAGCCAAAAATGAAACAAAAACTATGTGAAATGGAGTGAAGTGGAAATTGTCTGTGTGCTGGTGTCAGCCAGTGCTAGGACTGTAAGACTAAATCTGTTATGTTAGTGAGGCGCAGGCAGGAAAAGTGTTGTTTTAATTCAGAAGTGAGGTCTCCCGAAGATACTGTTGTCTATAGCATCATAGTTGCATATTGTTTGTCCTTTTAAATTCTTTGAGCTGCTAAACAACAACTTTTTCTTGTGTAGTGCAGATCAACCAATAATCTGCACTGAGATATGATCCCTGGATGATACTCAGTTTTAGCACCTCTGTCCAGGCCTGCTTCTGTGCATGAACCTGTGGGTGCGTAAGGGTTATACACAGGTAGTGTGAAACACCTCCAGTTATGCATGGGTGTTAGCAGCAGTTATGCTGGATATTGCATCAAAGCCCTTTTTTTTTTTCCAAAAGATGGGAATTTGGTGGGCTCAGTCTTGTGCACTAAATAATAATTAGAGCTGCAAGACAAATTTATGTCTGATTACTGCATGAATGGAATTGGTTATTTAAAATTGGTTATTGGCTGTTTTTTTTTTCTGCTTGTTTACAGGTTGCATGGCCGATACCATGAAATGGCACCAAACGTTGTGCCCATGGACTATACAAAGGACCCAGATGTTAAACTACCTATGCAGCTTATAATAAACATGCCTGAGCTAAAGGTATCACTTCTGACTGCTTACAAACTGTTGTCTTAAGTTATGTAGCTCATCTGCTGAAGGATTTGCCAAGTGAGTTTAATATCCTGGAGTGATGTGGCATGCTGAGGTCTTCCCCTTCTGGTTACTTTTCAAGGGCAAAACCAGACCCAGAAACTGGAAAATATTTAGGTGGATGTCTTTCTTGCAGACATAGTTGGGATAGATGTTGAAAGAAATGAGTAGAAATAAAATTACATTTAGCAATCTTTAAAGGACCTGCTCTTAGCAGTTACCTAGAAGTTACTAGTCATGTGAAACTTAGCAGCTAGTACAAAGGGAATGTGATGGGTTTGCTCTTGGCTGGGGACCAAACCACATNGGAGCAAAAGAGATCTGGAACCAAAAGGGATGATCTTCCAGAGGGTCCTCACCTATATACCGGGCATGATGTGTATGTTGTGGAATAGATTATTGGCCACTCTGGGTCTCAGTCCTGAACCCAAGATCAAATCCTGGGCTAGTAACTGGGGCTGTGCTCCCTCCCAGCTTCTCCTGTTTGCGGACAGCCAGCAAAACTGAAAGACCTTGGCAGCCACATAAACATCACTTTTTATCAGCTTTCTTCTGAGCACAAATCCAAAACACAGCCTCTTGCTAGCTATTATGAAGAAAGTTAACTGTCTCAGATGAACCCAGCACAGGGAAGAAGATTCTTCATCTTGCAGTAGGAATATTTATCTGCCTTAGTGAAGTGCTGTCATGTTGGATGCACAACTGTATATAAACATGGATATTACTGTTGTATGGAATACAATACAACAAAAATTACTAATGGTCTTACCTATGCAAACATAAAATAAACTAATTGGGGTTTTTGGTTAGCTGGCAGAATGAAATAGCATGGGCTTCACAAAGTGGGAATACCTGGGAGCATCCTGAAGTGTTGTGATTATTTTCAGCCATCTGCTATTTTTGCTTCTGCATACTTACTGACTTCTTACCTTTGTGATAAAATATACCATCCTTAAGGGGTTTTGATTCATTCATCCATTACTGTAAGTAGTTTTATATCTCTCTAACATGCCTGCAACTTGTTCATCACTGTAGTGTCTCAGGTGCTCGTACTGGCACTTCTGGCATGGACAGTCAGTATTCCTTAAGTTTTATGCTGATATCTCTAGGATCTTGATACCACAATGGGAAATTCTCTGTCTCAGTTATGTGATGGAGGAGTTTAACTGCCAGATGGCTGATAGTTGCTGTGTGAAAAATCAAGCTAAGTTCAGAGAAGAAAGTGAGAAACAATAATCATATACGTTCTCTTTGGCTTCAGTGATGCAGGATTGAACACTTAAGGAACAGTGAATTCTATGAAAACTGTAGAGATGGGAGACCACTGTACTTGCAAGATAACCTGATACTTTGAGAGATAAACCAGAAATTTTATACTGGATCATGATCAGATTTTTATATACATGAGCACATCCTCACTACCTTAGTGAGCTTAGGTGATAATGATAGTGGACTTCCCAATAGACTTCCACGAGGAAAACGGATCATAACCTATCTTCTTGCACCATATCAAGTCTGTGAGGCTTTCTGACCCTGCTTTAGAAGATGTCTCCAGGGTAATGGAGCTTGATTTTTATGAAGATAGCAGGACAAAATTCTGTATCAAATTTTATAATAATTTTCTCCCAAGTCTCATAAGGCTGTGGAAGAACCTTAGAAATATTGCTCTGAATTCTAGCAGTTCATAGAGAAAGTGCTTTCAATAGCTGGTAAGCTTGTTTCCAGTAAAATATCAGTTAGAGGAAACTGGATCTTCCTCTGTGACTCTGAAAGCATTAACACTGAAAGATATTAAAATGCCACCTAGGATCTCAGTTATAAACCAGGTTCAATCATGGTCATGGAGCAGTTTGCAGATGGTGGGGTGGGGAGGGAGAAGAGTCTTTCCTGTAGAGTTCATTTTCCAAGTAATCTAGGCAGGGACTCCAGCTCATGCACTAAGAAAAAAATATCTTTAACCTTTGCAACCTGACCAGGCTGCTGAATAAATCCTTGTAGTGTTTTCTTTCTTCAGTAAATTTTCATCAAGGTGAAGCCAAAGCCAACATTTAAATCTTAAAATAGAAATAAATGAACCAAATGTCTATTGAATTTTAATAAAATTAGTGATAATTTCAATGCACCTGGCTTTTTTCATATACACATTATATTTCTAGTTACTGGCAATGTTGAGCTCAATACCACTGCAGACTCTGACAGATGGATAGAATCAATAATGCACTTTGCTAAATTAGATTCTGCTACTGTAAAGAAACATCTTTACCTCATGCATTAATGTTTTGAGGCAGGATTTTTGTATTTCAAAGAAAAAATAATGCTGATGGTCACTCAGTTTAATTGGTAATCAATTATTCACTAACTCGTGATCCTTAAAAGTTGAAAGTCAGGACAAGAAATAAATAAATAAAGAAGGGACAGATACTGTAAGTTGATTAGGTCTACCATTACGCTGAATTTAAAAGCTAGTTTACTTCATCTGTTTCACTGCAGTCTCTGTTCTCTAATTTTGACAATCTGTGTTACACAGGCAGCAGTCTAATAAATTAACTTGAGGGCATATGGGCACCTGTGAGATTGCAACAATTAATATTGCAAAACTGTAGTGATGATACGGGCTGTTCAATATGAAACCATGTAGAAAGTGAAAGTTATTTTATCTCAAAACAAAATTATTGTACTTACCTTATCCCTCTCACTTCCACAGAGCTAGATGCGGGAGTGTAACCTGGTGACAATGATCACATACAGTCTGTAGCACTGGGTGCGTGGCCATCTTTGTGACACATGTGTCCCTTGTTGTCAGAGTCTTCAAATTGGTCTGTGGCCTGTCTTTGGTTATTGGAGTGTAGAGAAATCCTTCTA
Source organism: Syrrhaptes paradoxus (assembly GCA_013400615.1). Lineage (NCBI taxonomy): Eukaryota > Metazoa > Chordata > Aves > Pterocliformes > Pteroclidae > Syrrhaptes > Syrrhaptes paradoxus. The sequence continues at coordinate 85,704 of VZTO01019286.1, read as the reverse complement.
TCGGGAGCTGGTCATAGAAGGACCTCCTGGAGGGGAACCATTTTTGTTTCATTCACTTTACAGTCTGTTGCTTGCCTTTTTTTTACTCATGCAGTAGCTTATTGATCCTCGGAGGCTTTGTCGTTAGCTGCAGTGGTGAGTAAGGTAGTTCATAAATCCACACACTACTGAAACACAATGACCAGCAGGCACGAGAATCGGTCAGGAGAAAGAAAGGACGCACAGGGAACAGTGAATCCATCACACGTTTCAGAACCAGTGTTAGCTCCCTATTTTTGGTAAGTTTAAACATGAATGCATGTGAATTGCTTTAAAATAAAATATAACACTTTAAAATTATGACATCTCCTACAGTTCTAAGAGGATGGAATTTTAGAAGTTGTTTCAATGAGTCCTCAATTTCACAGCTTTCCGTGTAATGGCCAGTGACACCCGAGAGAGCAGGCTGATACTCTTCCCAAGCCCCCACCCTGCTCTGGCCAACCTTCGCCTGCAGCTCATCCAGACTTCCTTGTCTCTGCATCTTCTTAGTTGCTTCTAGTTATGATGAGATGTTTTACCCCTTTCAGAGCCCTCTTCTTGCTTCTCTGAAGCTTCTTTTTAACTGTGTCTCAATCCACTGTAGGCCCTCCAAGAGCAGTGAGTGAGGGCCATTTTCTCCACATTGAACTCCAAATCTGTACATCTGATGGTCTTTGCCATTGTTGTCTGCAGTTCCCTGCTATCATTAGTGAATCAGTTTTTGTTAAAATGCCTTATATTCCCATGATATAGAATTATGTTCTGTAATATTTAAGCAATTCCATATGCAACCAGAATCTTTGGTTATTGGGATGTTGTGGCCAAGGTGCAGCCTTCAGCAAAGAGGTGAGTTCATTGCTGAGCTGTCTTACATTTCTGCTTTCTGACAGAATGACAGGGTTTTAAAAAATGTAAACATATCAATTTAGCTGTATCGTAGCCTTGGTTTGTGCAGGGTTTTCTTAATCAGTACCCTGTGGGCACTGCAAAGAGGTTGAATGTGAATATAGTAATCTACACATGAAAAAAAATTATTGATTTTGAGGAAAAGGGGAAAAAAACCCCCAACATTCATCTGATCCAGAGACAATTTCCTGTAGCACTTATAATGCTTCCCTTCCAAAACACCAGCCTCTCCTGTGGAGATCTGGTAGTGAACAATTTAGTTGGTTTTATACTAATGTTTGTCTGATGAGGGTTAATTTTTTTTTTTTTATTAACTCCTGAAATTTGAGAAAGATTTGCTTCTGATCAGTTATGAACAAGTTCGGATTAAAGCGTCCAAAGGGATTCTGGCTTTCAGTAGTCTGCAAAGCAGACTGCTTTGTGCATTTAAATATTTTCCCTAATGTCAGTGGGCACTTACATCCAAATACAAAAGAGAAAATGATAATCCTGTCTTTGGATATAAAACTGAGAAGCAGTTTGTAATGGCTGTCCAGCCTCTCCAGCTTAGTTATCTTGACGTATCCTACAGCTTTACTTGCAACCTGTTATACAGGGCGTGAAGCTCATTATTCAAACTGCAAAAATGGATAGGGCAAAAGGACAATGCAGTGCTTCCCTAGAGCCAGTGATGGAAACTAGAGGATAGGCGAAAATAAAAAGTGACTTGGTACGATTTAGCTACAATTGCAGGAATAAACCCTATAATATTTTCCTAGAAAACTAAAGATTCTGTTTTATTCCATGGTGCTCTAGGTCTGTATGTTGGAATAGATGCCACATGACATTCAAAAATGTATAGACACACAACTATCTAAGTAGAAAAGTGATCATTAAAAAGATGGATGGCACATTTAGGAGAATTATCTCAAGCCACTACAGCAGCATCAATCTGCAAAACAGCAGTTTTAGCTGTAACATTTCTTTATTGTTTCTGTCTTGCCTTTCATTTTTATTGTGTAAAGACAGAAAAAGCTTTTTGACAAGAGAAGTGTAACTTTCTAGTTTTAAAAGGATTATTTTTTAAACAATTAGTGCTTAAGGGTAAACAGTCTAGGAAGGAATGGTGTCATTTTCCCTTTTGCTCCCTTCCCCCATAGCTTTTCCTTTAAATATGTTGGAACCCTAATCTGTGCCCTTTAGAGCAGAGGTAATGAAATTACAGAAAGGATGTGAAAAGTATCTGCAAAGGTAAGCTAATACTTTCCCTTGTGCGAACTGCAGATATACTGCCTGAAGACACATAATATGAGAAAGTTCAATGAAAGAAATCAATATGAGGAAAGATTTTATTTTTCATTTAGGTTTTAGACATCCATTTGGCAAAGTTACTTAAGAAGTATGCTTAGGTCCATTTAAATCATTGTTAATTCATCTGTATTTTCAAGATGTCTGACATGCCAGATAGGTAATTCATCTTATGCAACTGCAATATACTTACTTGGTCAGAGAGATCATGCCTAGCATTTCTAATGCAGAAAGTCCTGGGTCTGATATTCACTGCTGATAGGGATATTTGCATCTGTGTGCTCCCTGGCTGTTACCCAATGCTGCCTCTGAGATGTCAGTTTACAACTCTACCCATGACACTTAGTTCTGATGAGGTTTGTTCCAAAGAAAGCAATATAGTATTTTAGAAATAAAAAAGATAACTTTTCTAAAATGTTTTCTTATCCATTCTGATATTGTGCATTCTCTAATATTAAACATTTAACAGACACACCAATTTTTTCTGTGCTTTTAGGAAGAAAGTGGGCCTTTTTCATATATTTCACCCTGACTGAATCTTACTTTCTTATTAATAAACTAGCAGTTTGAAACAATAGAATCAGTTGTTTTCCACTGTCTATATGTACATTCATACCACAAACAGGCATATTTCCAAGCACTCAAGTCGAATATTTTAGCCTTAGCAGTACCCACAGATGCGCCTCTGCTATACCTGCTGTACACTTCATGCACATGATGTGAGTGATCAGTGCACATCCTTTTACAATGACTTTCAGACATCTGGCTAATTTTGGAGTGGTGTTTTTCATTCTGAGACTCTTGAGAGGTGTGTTAAACTGTCTGACCATTCCCTGTACCTGCATCCCAGAAGGAGACACTGCAAAGGGTGATCCTGCAGTGTGAATCTCCACACTGACCAGTCACCTGAAGAAAAGAGGAAGGCTGCTTTCCAGGAACTGGGTGTTTTTTGAAATGTTTCATGTTTCTCTTAGAGGAATGTATGTTAAGCTTGTCTTTTAACGACAATCCTTAAAACTTTTTCATTATTTGAGGCTATAACACAACGTATCTTAAATGTTATCTCTGTGTGGGTGACAAATTTCATTATGCTCCCAAGTTCCCCCTGTGATTTCAGTTGAACATCTTTTACCTTCAGCTCTGGTTGTAAGTTGGGGCACACCATTTAACAGTTGTTGAATTTCACTTCAGAGGCAGCTGCATATGGGTGGTGAGTAGCCCAGTTCCTGTAAGGTTCTTTATGTTCTTTTAAAATGAAGGGGACTACATAAATATAAAACATCAATCTGTTTGCATAACTCTGCTTTGTACTTGCTACTTGTAATTTTCTTTTTAATCTGCACAGGTGTGCAGAAAAAATATTCAATAGATGCATATGTTCTGGGTGAGCTATCAAAAAAGAATTTAAGTAAACTGAAAAATAACATCTTCCAGTCATTCACCTCTCAAATATCGATATTTTGTGAGATTTAATTTCAAATAATTGGATGGTTTATGAATGCCTATTAGCTAGTTATGCTTACAGAGAAAAAGAAATCAAAAGGATGTATGGTTGAGCTCTGAGCTTTCAAAATACTGTTTCGTTTAAAGCCAAGTAAAATGCTGCAGGCATGTTAAAAATAATCAATGTGGCATGCCACCACCAAAACTGTTTGTATTTGTAGGAGATTGATATGTTAATTGGTGTCTTGGCTTCAGATAGGATCTGTAGAACAGTTTTGAGATGCACAGCCCAAATGATGTTTGTGTGTTTTATTCATATTTAACTGAACTGAATTGATTTTCCCGGTTTTATAAACATAGCTACAAATTCATCTTGGGTTTTTATATAGCTGTGAGGAAGATGTTGTTTTGTTACTATAAAAACGTTTGGTTTGGACTTGAGAGTACTGAAGCAGCTTTTCTTATGCTTGCTTGTGTGTTTATGGCTTTAGAATATTGTCTTACTCAGAGTAGCCCTGTCACCAGCTGGGTTGGTAGGGTGCTAGAAGAGGATCTTGGGATCACCTCCTGTAGAGATGAAATTTTATTTAAAGCTCTGGAATTTGTATTCAGTCCAGTCAGAGGTTGGACATTAATGTGTGGCAGAGTGGAAATGAAAGACTTTTCTACAAGATTCTTCGGGGATGTGACTCTGCATCCTTAATGAACAGATATGGTTTGTCTGATGATTCCATATCAGTCAGGTGTGGAATGCAGATATTTACTTTTTAAGACAGTTTCATAAATAATATTTGTTCCTCCAGTCTTCAGTCAGGTGCCAATAGAAGGCATGAAGACCTTCTTTGTTTCACTGCCTTTCCACCTTGATCCCTCTGTTTCCTTTCCCTCCTGTCATCCCGTGTTCGTCATCCTGATGTGTTGGTCTGACACCCTGTTGGGAACCTGCTACATGCAAATGACTTCCCACCTGTAGTAACTCTAACATTTATAAAGCATGTGTTCTGCACAGGAGAAATGGGATGAATGACAGTTTAGAGACAACAAATAATAATGGACTTGAGAAAACCTGGATAGGGAGTGGTGCTATGCAGCAGCATGTTCTGCTGACTTTTTCTGCTAAAGCATGCTAATGTGAATGTTAGATGCATTTTGGAAGAAAAAGTTGTCTTCCAACTATGGAATTAAATACTCATAACTATTACCAGGAAGTCTGCAGGTTTTTTGACCTTCCAAATACTAAAAAATATATATCTATTTTTTACAGGAGAATCCTTTTAAGGAAAGGATTGTGGAATCTTTCTCAGAAGATGGAGAGGGGACCCTCAGCTTCAATGATTTTGTGGATATGTTCTCTGTGCTCAGTGAAATGGCTCCCAGAGAGCTTAAAGCAATCTATGCCTTTAAGATCTATGGTACTGTGCTGGGATGCTTTTGTACCCCTTTTTTATTTGGAGTAAATGAGTATGAGGGTTGTTGGTGATCTTTGGTTCTCTTATTATTTAGATTTTAACACAGACAACTTCATTTGTAAATCAGACTTGGAAAAAACCCTCAACAAACTGACCCGAGAAGAGCTAACGGCAGAGGAAATCACTCTAGTTTGTGAGAAAGTGATAGAAGAGGCTGACATGGATGGTGATGGGAAACTGGGATTTGCGGATTTTGAAAACATGATTTCCAAAGCACCAGACTTTCTCAGGTATTGTTTTAAGAAAAAGATAGTCTCTTGCATATTTTCAGGGATGGTGTTTGTTTTTTTTAATATCACTGTGCAGTGTAATACAAGAAATGTCAGACATAAGTACTTTACTGGAGAGCTGGCTAGAAGATGACTTCTTACCTGTACTCAGTTTAATTTTGTAGAGCATATTCCAGTTCTTTCCTAACTTGAAGATTAAGAGCTCAGTGGCTTTTAATTATCTCCTTTTTTTTCCCTGTTTGTATGGTTTCTTCAGGAAAATATTTTGATCTATTCTGAGCTCACAGAATCACAGAATGTTAGGGATTGGAAGGGACCTCGAAAGATGATCTAGTCCAATCCCCCTACCGGAGCAGGAACACCTAGATCAGATCGCACAGGAACGCATCCAGGCGGGCTTTGAATGTCTCCAGAGAAGGAGACTCCACAA
>VZTO01019286.1:1254-79894 GCA_013400615.1 Syrrhaptes paradoxus | reverse complement strand
TAGGTCACCCCTCAGTCTCCTCTTTTCCAAGCTGAAGAGACCCAGCTCGCTCAATTCGTATCGTTCTCAAGCCTATAGTAAGGATCCATGCTATCTCAATAGGAATGTGTGTAAATATTGTATACATATTACAACTGTATATGGAAACACATTGATCTTGTGTGCTAAGAAGGTGAGAGCTAGTGGACATTACAGTGGTACAGTTCATGCTGGTAACAGAAAATCAGTTAAAGTTATTAGTACAGTCTTTCTTTGATTCACTGCTAATCAGGGTTTTTTTTAATAACAGACTTGTAAAAAATTTTTCTTGCTGGGTTTCTTCCTAGTAATCTGTAGTTAACCCAGCTCTCTTAAGACAGTNTTTATTTTTACCCATTAATCAAACTTTCTACGTAAACTTATAGTTAAGGCTGTTCCTTAAGTAATACAAAGATAGACCTTCTTTAAGAAATTACAGTGAACCGACCATCAAAATAAAATATTCCTAGACTAGGAAGAGTTTATACTTGAAGCCACTGGCAGAATAGGCTGAAGCTAAAACCTAGGTCTAATTTCTCCCTGGATTCAGTGATCTGGTTTAACTATATCTAATAGTAAATGCTTGATAACCTGAATTTTTTTTTATCTTTTTATCTTTGTTCATACACGTTCTTGTTAAGTTGGTAGAGTAGCTGTTTGGTGATAATTGATAAGAACAGGTAAGTTCTAACATTTGGGCAGATAATCTGACAATTAGACTGTAAGCAGGTACACAGTATGATTGTAGGTTGTTTTGGGAATGTTTGAATTAGTAAATTCTAGTTTCTGCGGACTTGTGTCTTCTCAGATATCAGCCAACTAATCAGAAGAAATTTAGTTTCAATTTTCTTGGCTGCAGTTAAGGCACAAAGACTAGTTCATCTGTGCAGGTATTCTGTTGTCTGGAAAGGTGCAGAATTATTTGCATATTTCTGTGAAGTGGAATACTTAGAGACTTCTTTTTTTACACAGCTGCATTTTTGCAGGAAATTGGTGGAAACTTAATCATCTTTCAGGCATTTGTTGAATTCTGCCAAAGGATTCAGAAGTTACTGCAGAGGATTAACAAAGGTCACAGTCAGACTGATTGAATAAACTATTTTTGTAGGAAATAAGGCTAAACATTAGGATAGAATTAAGACAGATCAAAATTTGGGATGATAATCTTAATGCTAATGGTATTTAAGAACTTCTAAGTGTCCTGCAGAACACAGAAGAGTTTTTCTTTCATAAATGAAATTCCTGAGAAAGGATGTTATAACAAAACGGTTCTGCAGTAAAGCATGAGGATGTGATCCCAGTGAACCCTGAGAAACGTCTGCATCTGGAGAGGATTAAAGTTAGTGTGGATGTCTCTTATACATTAGAAACATATCAGTCATTCCTTGAATAATCAAGTGTATCAAAGGAAACTCTTTTAGAACAAGATACTTACCATCGTTATGGTGAGGCTCAGCTGGGTAGGTATTCTAATACTTTGTTTACATTTATTTCCAGCTAAGAAAATGTTTTCTTTATACTATCGTCCATATGGAAGCTGCTGGGTTCAGGTAGAATTTCCTTTCATCAATGAAAAGGCTGTACTGTACCTGCAGATCTGGTAGAGAATGCAGATTAAATGTGAGGAATTGAAGGCAGATCTGAAGACTCAGCAGAAGGTGTAGTTTCAGTAGTTTCCTGTGCCATGACTGACTTCACTGCAGTGTTGCAGAGGCTTGCAAAGTGCTGACTGAGAATTCCAAGCTGCGGATGCTGTGCAATCCAGTCGCTTCCTGAGAAAGTAGCAGAGGGGAATAATTGCCACTGTAGCTGTTGGAATGACAGTCATAATCATTTTTCTGTTGCAAGTTTGTGATGATTTGGGAAGCTGAGTAGATGCATGGAAAGACCTGAGTGCAGGGTACTCAACAGGGCAAGAAGATGGGTAAAAAGAGGGATGAAGTGAAAAGTACAGAGGTTGTAGCTTAGGTAGAGAGAAAATAGAGGGAGGAATCACTGGCTACTGATAATCTCAAAGGACCAGCCTACCAAGTACTGGAAGATCATCCAATTGCTCAGTTTAAACACGTGCACTTTGATCCATGTTTGTGCCATGGTGAACGCCTGTGATCAGGGTGTCTCCCTGATGGTCAGGATGGCAATGCGTATGTTTAAGGTAGATTTCTTCCATCCCTGTCTTCAAAGGAAGTGGTAACTTCTGGCTCCTTTCAGATACAGGAGACTCACTGTGTCACAGGATTCAGCTCTGAAGTCCTTGGGCTTAAGAGCTCCTGATGTGACAGGACCTAGAGAAGGGTTTCCTTCCACCTTGTAGCTGAAGCACTGGTTTAGAGCCTCTACTGTTAACTTGGCAACGTGTTTTTTAACCTTTGAAGCTGTATTGCGAAATGAGGGTGTAAATGGAAAAGCCTCAGAGCCAAGAAGAGAATGTGCACTTTCTCTGATGTGGTTTCTCTTTCAGCTGCAGGAAACAAGGTGACAAGGTCATGAGACCACTTTTATCCAAACCAATCTGTATGGAAGACTTGATACCTCTCCCTTATTGTGGTTTCCTTTTGCCTGTAAAGGCATTTTATTTTTTGAGGAGATTCTTAAACATGTGTTTGCTGCATGCGCTGCATCATACACTGACATATTTGTTAATACTGAACTTCCTGATCGGAGCCACTTACTCTCAATTTTTAAATACACATTTTTTTTAAGTGTGTGAATGTTGCATTCTAAAGAGAGACAATGATTTGACTTCTGGAACATGATCCATTTAATTTTAATGCCACGATAGGTACACAAAGGTCTGACTGGGGACTGAAACTAAACCACTTCTCTCTCATAGTAGCCAGTGCCTGCTCACATGTGACAGAACGTGTGACATGGGACAAGAGGGCAATTCCTGTAGCTGATCTCTTGCCCCATAAAACCCAGTTCCTATTCATTGACTTCAATTATACCGTAACAGTCTTGGACACTTTACCTATTCATTTAATGAAAGAACGCTTTCTTTTATCTTTCTAAATTTATCTCAGACTTGGTTTATGCACTTTCCTTTTCCTCTCTTCTGTGCCTTCAGCTGTAATGGTCTTGTTAAGTGACAACCATAGGCTGTGTGCAGCCAAACTGAAGACAGGGCTGTGCAGTTTCACTGGGTAATATCATAAGCAAAGCACAGGAAATATCTCAATAGTGGATCAACAACCCTATAAGCCAGTGGTAAATTATGCCTGAACTATCATCTTAATACTCTAAAAAGATGAGAAAAACGTGTTTTCATCTAAATAAAATTGTCCATTTTGAAATCTTCAGCAGATGCATGGAAGAAATACCAATCCATCAATGTCCAGAGACAGTCATAATTTCATTTGCTTTTGCATGTCTCCACTTCTTGTGCCCAGTGGAATGCATTCCAGACTTTAAATGCAAGGAAGCCTAAGTGCCTATTGATTTATACTTTCAACTGCTCAGCAGCTGTGAAAATGAAATACCTAGGAACCAGAGCACTATCTACTTTTGCAGATGATTGCCAGTGAGCAATGGGAGATGCTGGATAACTGCAGTATTCTGAGACGTTGCTGTGAAGCTCTGGGTAATCAACGTTTCTGAATATCTGATGCTAGAATACCGTACTGACATCTGGTGTGTGATCCTTTTGAAAGTGCTGACTAACTTACCAGACGCCAGATGATTTTTATTTGTAGTAAAGGATTTCTTATTCTCTTTTTCCCTTCTCCCCACCGAAAGCCACTTCTGCACATCGTAAGAGTTGGAAGTTCAGGATGCTAGGCAGTTAGGTTTTATCTCTGGCTCTGCTGTTACTTGGACACAGCTAAGCCACAGATCATTTTGTTCTCCCTGCTCTGCTGTATGGGACCAGTGCTTACATGACTTGTGACAAACATTGAGAACTCTTATAATATGAACTATCCAACTGTAAAATCTCATCGTCATTAAAATGAGGTATTAAATTACTGAGGAGGAATACCTTCTTTACTCCATTTGTGGAATATACTCCATTTTTTAAATGCTTTTTTGACACAGCTCAGTATGTTTTGTTTTGGTTTTCTAAGCTATCATGCTTACTTAATACATACAGCAGGTACTGATTTTGGCACCATGTTCCATACTTTGACCTGGTATGAGCTATCCACTGTACATTGACTGATTTTCCTTATCTCATCACTTGTTTCTCAAGCCTTTACTTAATGACCCTGTGTAGGTTTCATTTCCTACAGACAGCCTTTGCAAGCTTTGTACTGCTGTCGAGCAAATGAAGATGCAGTCAAGTCTGCTGCTTGATTTGCACTGCTGTGGCTGAGGAATTTTTTTAAGACTGGAGGAAAACACTGCTAATCATTGAGCAGGGAAGGAGATCCATGCCTTTTTGGCTCTTATCCCGGGAGCTTGAGTTAGCTGTAAATGACAATGACAGTTGCTAGTTCAGAATATTTGATTCCAGTCAGTTTATTTCACTCAGAATTGCTATCATTAAGAAGCTACTTGTAGTTTAATGGAAGTATTAGCACTCAGAGCTGGCACGAGCTAAGTGTTCTGTTCTGCAAGACTGGTTACGTTTTCCACAGGAAATTGTTTTATAAATCATCCTGGAAGTTTAAGCTTATTTGCCTGAGGGTGAAACATACTATAACGATTTTAAAGGAGTTTGAGAAGATGATGGCATTAGTAATACCAGGGAGCTGCCAGAACTAGACAGAGAAACAACGGATTAAACAAAAAGCTGTCATGGGAAATGCAGTATTTCTGAAACCTTTGTGGGCCTTTGCCCACGTAACAGTTGGTGTCCTGGCTCCAGTCCTGCTTCAAGCTGAAGTAAAAGAAGTGTCTTATAGCAAATGAGCATCTCATAAGACCTGTCCCAAGAGGCAGATTATCTAGTTCTTAAGGACTAAAATTAGAGCTAGTGACAAATTGGCAAGAGATGCTTAACAAGGGAACAGTAGAAGGGAATAATTTTTGTCAGTCTTTTTCAGAGTATTTCAGCAGCTTAGTAAAAAGCTTAATCTCCAAAGGCCAAAATGGCACTCTGATAGAAATGCAAAAACATTCCAATAAATAGATTACCAGTGAAGTGGAGTTGGATGGATTTTTTTTTTTTAAGGACTCATTCGTAAAATGTTTTCACATGCAATGTTGTGAATTTTTTTAATTCATAGATATTGCCTCTGAGGAACTTAAATTTTCAAGAGTTTGGATTAATATGGGGCTCTAGACATTTCTGGAGTTGTGAACAAGATGTTTATGATTCTTTTTTCCTAAAATCTTAGTCCAGTAGGCATCACTGTATGCTTTCTTTCACAATACTTAGGCTACTATGCCAGATTACATTTTAAACATATGCCAGATACATCACATCTTTCCATGTCAGACCGATTGAATAAATTCCTAGATATGAAGTTCCTAGGGACCACTGTGAACATAAACTTTTATCTCCTCCAAATACATAGCACAGAGCTTCCTTCAGTGAATTCCTGATTCAAATCAAATAGCTACGGTTAAGTTAGAGCTCTCATCTTGTAAAACAAAATCCAAAAACTGTACATCCAGAACTCTTCAGCCACTCAAATACTCAAACGTTTGAAATTTTCTTTCAGTGTAGGCATCAAAATTATAGTACTTTCATGCAAAAATACATAATAATCCCTTCTGCTTTAATATGTAATAATCCCTTCTGCTTTCAGTCAAGAAGGAAAGCAGCATGCAGTTTATACTGTTGTGACATTGGACAGAGATTAGTACCTAGAGAAAGTGAGCTTTCATCATGCCCTCTTTAAATTGTCTTTTATTGTCCTGCTAAGATGCTCAGGAGTTCTTCTGAAAATCAGTGGCTGTAGTAAGGCAAACTGCTTGCCTGCATTGTAGTGCAAAAAGAAAGAAGAAAACAATCAGAATCCCTTGGTCTTAGCAAGAGAAACAACACATTTATGTGCCTCATTTGACTTGTTTAGGAATCCAAATGCTGTGCCATAGCAAAAGTGCAATTGGGAAACATTTAGCTCTGCTGTATATCCAATAAATATGTCAACTTTTACTTGATTTAATCCAGTGCTGAGCTTGGCCCCACGAGCTAACATTTTCAGAAAAAGGAAGTTTCTCCCAGAATGTTTAAATCTTCCTGAGAGCATGAGAGAAGAGATTCAGATTCATTACACAGCAGCTTCCTTCTTGTACTTCAAGGAAAATGTTGTGCATAATGACCCATGTGTTTATATGTCTCAATATTTTTCTTTCCTTTGCAGTACTTTCCACATAAGAATCTGAAGATGTTTCAGTGAGCCACTGTTATCAGAAATGACTTGCCAGCCCAGCCTTTCTGAATCTCAGGCACTCTGGGGGCTTTTGTCCTCTAATTATGATTTCTTAGAACTCATCAGAGAGTATGGAAATAATTCTGGTCCACAAAGAGATGGNAAAAAAAAAAAAAAGATAAGATTGACAGAAAGATTAGCTTTCGTGACTTTTCCAAGAGTATTTGAAAGAAAGCATGGGCCTTAAATAACGAGATGCCTCTATCACTGTGGTGTACAGCTGGGGATCTTGCATGGAAATTATCTTAGGTGAAAGGACTGCAGTCAAGATCAAGCTCCCAGTGTTGAAGACAACCACATCCCAGGTTTGCCTTTCAGTCACTGAAATGGCAGTTGCTGGGTTTGGTGCTTACCTTCAACTAATATTTTATGGATTGTCATGTCCTTGTGAAACTTGAAATATTTGCCTTTTGTATATGATAACTGCGTACATGATTCATTTATCCCAAGATAAATGTTAAAGCTCTGTCCTTATTCTCAAAGGGGGTCTTGGATTTTACTCGTTCTATGGGCTGATGACGTTGAATGGAAGAATATGATAATCTGTAACTCATTAAGAAGTTAAAGAAGCACAGAACTAAGGACATGAAAAGACGTTTTCTTTCTAAACCAGCTATGCAATCTTTCCCATAAAATGCATGAATGCAGCTCTGTATTTCTCTTCCTTCTTGAGCTGGAAATCAGCTAGATTTTCTTTTTTTTATTCCAGTATTGTTTAGGTACTGGGGCCTGAAGACAATCATGTGTATTACTGTTCTAACAGTCAATAGAAGGGCTCTGTCACTTACATGGCTTCTGTATCAAAGTCATCACAATTAAAACTTTTGACACATTCTGTCGTGCTTTGAGAATTTTTGCACTAAATGCACATTAATTTCCTTTCTAGTCATTATTCTAATTACTGTAAAGTTAAATCTTTCAAAGGATGAAATGTGTTATTGAAAAATTTGTTAAAGTAAAGAAATTAATCTTTTTACCATTTCTGTAGGGATGGTGTTGATGCTTATCTACCTCGGAACCCCTAATATATGGTGAGCTTGCAATGTAGCTTGCTGTTCAAATTTACTCAGTATGCATCAAGAGGAAGTATTTATCTAGCAGTATGGTTGTACATTAAAATGTTGGAAATTTTGGATATTCAAGGTATACAGGACATACTTGCCTAAGACAGCATAGTGAAAATGAAACTTGTGTGTTAATAATAACATTCTTAGAAAAATGTTTTTGGAATGACCATATTCAGTGATGTTTCTAGCATTTTAATATTACTTCCTACTGGTTTCTGTTTAGATAAGGGAATTACAGCCTGAATTCCCTTTGATTTACCTACCCAAGTTAAAATTAGCATAAATCAATCCTGATACTGGGTTCTAATTGAGTGAGAAGAGAGTCAAGCCTTAACCTTTTTAATTTTGAACAGATTGTTAGATGTATTGGTTGATTCAAACAATTCACCAAGACGTTGAGAGATTATGTTAAAATTACTTCCTATTCATTGAAATGCCAGCCTGATAGTTCTTATTTTCTTTCAAGAGACACATTTAATCTTGAAATCTTTGTGAGATGTGTTTTTCAGTCATGATTAGTGTCTATTGTAAAATACCAGGTTTCAAGAGTCTGGATCAGATTCTTCAAAGAGGAGCTGGTGCTGATGACATAGGGCAGTTCCCTTTGACATCAGTGTTCTTCTATGTTTTAAAATTCCTATTAGCTAAAATTCTTTCCTTCTTGACGCTGTGTGTCATTCTACAATTAGATCATCCTCCCCATTTAAAAAAGACCTCAGTTGCTGTGGAATGTGCTTAGTGTGTTGTTTCCCTATGTCCTCCCTGACCTGAAGGTCACAAAGCAGTTGAGAAGAGCTTGGTCTTGCAGTCAGATGTTTAACCCTGGAGTCATCCATCTGAGGAGAGAAATAAAGAGAAAAAATCAAGTGTGCCCTTTGAAGGAGTACTCCTGTCCACAGCCGAAGGAGAATTCTTGCAGAATCCTTCAGATACAAATGTATGCAGTTTCCCAACTCGCTTTATTTTTTTGACTTGTGTTCATCTCCTGTAATGAAAGCCTGAGCAACATAGTGTGTTCCTGGAGTTGGAAAGAGATGCGTACTCTAAAAGCTGCTGGAGCAAAACACTCCTACCTAGCAGTAGGTGAGTTACTGTACCACCTGGTGGCAAAGGTAAGGGATAGATTTTTGAAGAAAATTTGTATTTGCCATTTCTTAATTGTCTGTGGTTGGATGTCTTCCTACTGGAGCTTTTTTTATAGCAAGAGTGTTGAGTGACTAGGCATGCAGCGTGATGCATTGCAAATTGAAATTATGTTATGAGGTAAAAAACCAGCTGTATTTCCGCGATAGCATTATTGGCGGAATCTTATAAACTCACGAGCAAGTTTGTTCAGCCAGGCTTACTTATTTGAAAGGAACTATCAGCAATTTAGAAAGAAACTGAAACAGTGAAAGGGATTTGGATTTAAAACATTTTTGGATTTGGCCTAAGAGCAAAAGGGCATACCTTTCAGATTGCAAAAAAGTCTTAAATGTGAATGGATGTTTCTATATTTGCCGTCAAAATTGGACAAAGTAAAAGGAAGCTGTTACCTAAAGGTTCTGTTAAAAGAGCTTAGAGTGTGTGTGTTAGCTCTAGCTTATACACGTTTAAGCATCTTGGGGACAAAAAGGAGCTGGTGGTAGTGAATAAAAGAGTGTCAAAAAGAAGTTAGTTATTAGCATACTTGAATTTACCTTTTTTTTTAAGGGAATACTGTAAGATAAGATTTATAACAGCCTGCAGGCCAAAATCTGGTCTTCATTACTTCCGTACTTCAGTATTACTGACTTCAGTGGCATTAACTCACGTGTCTGTGATTGGATCTGGATTGAGGAAAGCAGTTGGGTTTTTGCAGCAGTTCTTTTTGCGCTCTCATGCCCTTTTAATGTAATCTTAAAATGCTGAATGTCCTTGTGTTGGTCGATAACCACATGCTCTTCTTTGTCAACAGACTCAGTGTTGGAATCTCTTGCAATTTCTTGCAATCCTCTAGAAACAATCTCCTTTCCTTTTTCCCCCAGGGCTAATTTTTGTCTCCTCCTCCATGTCAGAGAGACTTCTGATGCAAGATCACAAGGTGGCACCATAACATCAAATCAGGTCATGATTTCATTTAACTGTTTTAGTCTCCTATGTTTCAGGAAAATTATATAGAATCTATGATGCCACAAAGAAAGAGATTAAAATTGTGGTTAATTACTGATTTTAAAACTGTAGATGATTACACAGCAACTTCATATGTGAACAAATTCATGAAGTTAAATCTTACAAGGGGCAAAGCTAAATATTTTGAAACAGATGCATGAAAACTTAATCATTTTATAGAATCATTTGTGTACGTGAGAATTTTTTTGTTGATACACACACTAGCTGGATTGTGACCCAGTACAATGGCAATACTCCTTTCCAGTATGTTCCACTCTTGTCTCAAATGCAGGTATTGTAATTTTCCATGCAATTGCTCATTTCCTTTTGTGTGATGTTGGTCTCACGGATATCTGATATTGATCAGAGTAATGGGTTAATATTTTCCCTTTTATGAGTCAATATGCTTTTAATTCCATCTCTTCAGTTTTGATGTCTTTCAGTATCACTTGGTATTCTTTGTATTTTTTTCATTATGCAATAGTAGTGCCTCGTGGTTTTTTGTTTGTAAAAATCATTATTTCCTATCACCTGTTGTGTGTTCTGTGGAAACATGATAGCCACAGCTGTTGTGGGTAATTGCAAATGTTGATTTGTAGAAAGGTTCCTGTATTTTCTGCCTTATCTTTTATAAGTTATTCCAGCTTGTTTGCCTTAGAACAGTGACAAACACTAAGTTAAGTCTTTATAGGTGGTCTGTGGTATTTATATGTTTTTGTTGGTATGAGAAAAAAACAAGAATGGATTAATTAAACTTTTATTGTTTTAGATCTGCATTATCTGATGCATTGAAGTTTACCTACCATAATGTTTTCTGTTAACAAGTTTTATATTTGATTGCTGTGAAGTATCTCCGTCTCAGATGACGCATGTATTTCATCTTCAGTGGGACTGAGGCATATGCCTAATGTTCAACATGTGGCAAACGTACTGTTCTGAGTAGAAGTGTTGCTTTGAATTGAGGTCTAACTGAGGTAAGGCACCATATGGAATCTGTTCCACTCTTTGGTTTTTTTATGAAAACAGCATATTAATATAAATGTTTTTTATTAAAATCCCTGAAAATTGAAACATACATTAAAAATTAAACAAATAGGGGTTTTGTTGCAGAAACGGTAAAACCCCATATTCTAGCGACCTGAAATGATTGAGATTATATTCTGAAATAGCAGAATATAAAGTAAGCTAGAGACAGAGTTTCTCTTGTGGAATGGGAAATATTACACTTCTCAGCTCAGGATCCACAATAAATGAATTTGGGCTGAAATAAGAGCAGGATTTAAGAGTTTATAATGTTATTGCCAATACACCTCAACTGAGACAGACAGTGGAATGAAATTTGATGAGGAAGACATTAAAGATAATGAAATTATAATTGTTCATGTCCTTAGATATGTGTCTGAGACAGAAGCGAAGGACATAGTGAACAGATGTTCTGCTTTTTTCTCTGTATCACTTTGCAGTTACGGATGTCTTCTAGAGATGTTAATGATACCGAGTGACTATCAAATTCTCTTTGGTGGGGAAAAGGAGGAGACCATTCTTGGTAGAATGAAAAGAGCATCAGCATTACAGATGAAAGTGCCTTTATTTAACTGGAAGTTCTGCCATTCTTGTCTGTAAAAGACCTTTTACAATCTGAACTCCAAATTAAATTCCCCACTGCCCTTTCCTTTTGACTGTCTCCCATTTGCAAAAGCAGCGGCAAGCCTCATGGGTCGGCTTTGGGGGCTTTGCTGTTGCAATGTAGATTACTTGTTCCCTCTGTCCTTTTGCGGTTAAGACTTGCTCAGAACCAAATATTTTTATCCCTAAATTCATGGCTCTTGTTATACCTGTTCTGCACACACATGACCAGTCTGGCACGCATGCTGTTGAGTGCGTGCTCGCAAGCCCTGCAATGCAACCCCTGATTTGTACGCTCCTCTCCAGTTCTGTGCACGTGTAGGTTGAGGCTGTCTGTGCCTGAAAATGCAGGCTGAAGAGGGTTATGGGCACCAGTCCAGTCTCCTCTTTTTTTACTGTAACTTTTCTCAAGTGAAGTCAGTGGATATGGCAGCCTGCCTGGAGCAAGACGGCTCATTGCTGTGGGTTTAATTGCTCGGGCAATTCAACAGGGATAAACCCTGCCGTCTGTTCTGTATGCAAACAGGCTGCGTGAAATGGCAGCTGATTGTCCAAAGGGTGGTAACTGAAGAGTTTGTTCTGGTCCCTCAGGTAAAGCTCTGTGAGAAAGCAGGCACAAGGTATCTCTGTTCACTTGATGGAAATGAGAAATGAGGCAGTACTGACAATGAACTCACGATGGTCATTAGTATTTTTTTTTTTGGCAATCTAATATTCAGGGTTACTTCAATCACACTTAGAAATAAATTGATATTCACCAAATTTTAGAGGAGATGATCTTCCATTTAGGAATCTGTTCAACTTTGTCATTGTGGCCTAGTAAACCCCGAGAGGAAAAAGAATTTTAGGATTTTAATCAAAATGGTCTTTTTTGTTTCAGAAAACAGTCATGCAAAATTTTTTTTGTGCAGATACAAGATTCTGCATATGAAAAACATTGTACGTTCAGAATGAATTATTTCCTCTAGAAGTAATTTGAAACTGAAAGGCTGCATTTGCTGTGATAGGTTAATGAATGTATTTGCAGAAATACGTTAAATTCCAGGAAATTCAGTGGGGCTTTTCATATGTTTAAAAGTTTTCATCTCTCTTATGGTGATTTCAGTGACTATTCTTCTAATGATATGACCAAATATAATAAGGAAACATAGATAAATTTGCTATTGTAATTTCACACATCCTAATCATGAGGGAAGCACTAGAATTTAGAGTTTCACAAATCGTTCTTACTATGCATCTTTAAACGTTGTCTCTGCAGAATTTGCTGGCAAATGTTCCTGATGGAATGACTTAATCCCACATGACTCATTCACAGTATTTTTGAATTTCCAATTATCTCCTGTAGCTGAAAAAGCCCAGGAAATAATTGGTATCCAGTGAAGTTTGTGTATTTTGAGGCCTTTTCTTCCAGGAAATCTGCAGAATTAAATACCGGGTTATTAATGCAGTAATTCCAACCTGATTTGCTTAGACAAGCTTCTTTTTCTAACTGTGATAGTTCTGTAGTAGCCAGGTATCCTTGAGGACCCCATCCCAACAACAGGAAGACTCCAGCTTGCTTCAGTAGGCAGGATTCAGATCAGGTCCTAAAATACTATTTTGCTTTGTTCAAATGTGGAATGTGTAAACAACAAATCAAAGACTGCAGATAATAAATTATACTGATTCTGAAGAATACCAATAAGCAGGCACTGTCAGATATGGAAAACAGATTTCCTGCAAGTCTGATTGATTCCTCATGAGACTGTATGTAAAACGAAAGGAAATATTCTAGCTTCATGGGACAGATAAGTTAAGGGGAAAGTTTGCTGTTAATAATTTGATTCATTTCTCAATAAAGGTAAAGGTTTATATGGATCCTCACTTTCCTCTTTATGTGTGCAGTTAGCTAAATCACGCCAGGTTAAATTGCTGTTTTGGGGCAGACACCAGACCATCTCGTTGCTTGAACTGAGGATCCAGTACCATGCTACTTGTGCTAAACAACACCATTATCTCTGGTATGTCCCTTTGATTTTGGTGAGTTTATTAAAACAGGAATATTTAATCTGAGACTACTGAAAAGTGAAAAAAAAAATTCCTTAGCCATTTCATCTGTGCCTTACACATTTGGTTTGAATGTTCTCGCTTTACTGATCTAAACAAAGAATATTTGAGGTCTCATAAAGAGCTCAGGCATCTGAGTTGCACTACATTGTTATTTCCTGTAAAACTGTACCGTGAACTCAGCTAACATTCCCTCTTATTTGCTTGCTTGAAATGAGTACATTTTGTACACGAAGAGGCTGCAGGCTTGCCTCTAAATACCACTGCCCTTGACATCAGTAAGCATTTGATAAAACAAATTCTGGTAAAGCCAGAGTAAATACTTTAAAACAGTATCTTCGTATTTTGACTGAACTCCTCCTGAGAAGAAACTTAAGATTTGTTACATCCCTTTTAAAATGTCAGGGCATCATCTGAAGATTCACTCAGGAATGTCTCTCATGTATGATATGCTGGTCAGGGGACTAATGCAGTGCAGTAGGTTTGGCTTCAGGTCTCTTAAGTTTGCCAAGAAGTTTGGGGCTTGTTCTGATCATACAGCTGTAGAAATAAAAGTCCACTGCACTCAGTGGATGGAAAAGTGTGGCTTTGTTAAAGCAGCATACCAATTAGTGACCTGTCTATGATAAATTCTGATTATTTCTTCATTTTTCTTTATTTTCAGCAGAGAACTGGTAGAACACTTAGTATTGCTGCAGTTCATCTTTTACGTTAACGTGGGAAAGGTTACATTAACCAGTGTGGAGAAAAGGCAGGGTGAGCAGGGAAAATTAAGCCTATTATGTGAGAAGAGCCTAAAAAGATCTAGACTTAGTAAAACGAAACTGAGAGGGTTATGAAGCCTGATGAAACCTAGGAAGCTTGATTCGGTGACCTGGGTTTTGAAACCTAGAAAACCGCCTACCTTTCCCTATCCTATTTACCTTAAGATATAAAGCAGGTGGAATTTTTGAGTTGATAGCTAATTTACTGCTATTAAATCTAGCAATTTACAAATAACTGTGAGTCTTCATGGCCTTTGATTCTAATTAATCTCATTTTTATGTCCCACTAGAAGAAATGTACGCAGAAGAAAAGAGAGTCAAGGACACTTCCCTGGTTGTTGACTGATCTATTCTGCCCTGAAGTAGGACCTTCAGTCATCTCTGACTGCTGAGGCAGCCAATTCCTAAGCTCTTTTTTAGCTTAGAAATCCATTATAGGGACAGGAGGAAAAGACAACTGTGGCGATAATTTTTAATTAAGATTCATAGGTGATTTCTTTTTTGTGAATGGGATTTGCTTTCTCTGTAATATCAATCTTCTTTTTAATGTTTTATATCAGCAGATTTATAGTGGATTCTGGATATAACCAGTAAAAACAGACATACAGAACTATAGAAAAAAATATTCTAGCTTTGATTAGGAATCACCAGATCCTGTTGAAAGACTAAATCCAAGCAGCAGAAGATTTCAAAGGACAGGTTTTTAGTTGCAAAGCATGTTGCAAACTAATTGGCATGATGCTCACAATCATTGAACCTAGTCCTGTGAGTGTAATACACACTTCTGTCAGCTACCCATGGAAAAGTTCTCTGTGAAACATCTTTCCTGAACTGCTATGAGAACAGATATTTAATGCATTCTTCTCAAAATGGGGAGTCCATTTGCTGTTTAGACATGTTATAAATAAAGTTATAAATCTGTGGTGTTAATTCTGTGAAAGCTAGCACTGTCCTAGAGTAATTCTTAATAATGCTTCAGAAATAGCGTAGGAGGATGTAATACTTCAGAGTGAACGTGACAAGTTACTGTTTAAGTTCAGATTCATGGTGTCCTGTCTTTTTTTTTTTTAAGAGGTTCTTATTTCAGAATTCTGTTACATGTATATATTGTTGAAATGACTATAGGTTTCTCATGCAGTTTACATGCATATTTTCAACTTGGCCAATTTGTTTTGTCTTAGTCTGCAACATTCCTTATAATATTTGCAATATTCTTTATTGTATTTTGTCTCAAAATTCTATCTATTTATCTGCTTTAGCACCAGAATCCCGTGCTGGGCTATAAGTACTTTTTCTTCCTAGAATTTATCACAGACATGCTAAGGAAGCATTCTACAGTGCAAAAAAACTTTAACCTAAGCAAAAGCAACAGAACAAATACTTCAGTACATTCAGTCCCACTCAGCAACTAATTGAATTCCAAAGTCCTTAAGCTACCTTAGCATGGGCAGCTTGCAAGACTTTCTCCACAAGGCTCAGCTTCAGAAGTTTGGTAATGGCCTATCAAATCTGCAAGACTTTCAGGAGTGCAGGTATTCCCAGACATAACATAGAGGCCCATATTCAAGTGGTTGATGACAAAATGCCAACATCAATGTTTGCTTCTGCAATAAAAGCAGTGGTTTAGCTTGGACTGGGAACACACTGATTTGGTTTGACATTCTCACTTCAAATGTAGCAGCCCAGAACTTTAGACTTGGATTCAGGCTGCATTTTATCTGAATAATCAAAGAACAACTTTTGAATAGGAAACCTTTTCCTTGTCTTTGCACAGTCAAATTTAAAACTACTTAACCTTGGAAAGGTCAGGTCACAAACATAGTGTTTTCTGCATATAGTTGTTGGTTTTTCTTTCTGGTTAGCTTTTGTACATTAAGAAAATCTTTAGTGATAGGATTGACATCATGGGAAGCCATCTTAATCCTTAACTTTAGTAAGTAGCTGGATTTGGACTTTCATGTCTCACAATGTGGATGTCTGTTATTTGAGCAAAAACAGTGAAATAGCAATAGTAAACAGCCTCAGTGTGGGATGGCTACAGGAGAAGAGCAAGACATCTTTTAATATATAAATGTATCAATTTAATTAGCTTTTTCCCTAACTGGGAACATATAAAATCAGAAATTAATTTTAGGATATTGTGGTTATGGACTTATTCACTCTCTCATTTTCAGTTAACCATCCTGGCTCCTCTCTTTCTGTTCCTGTTGACCTTCCAATCCAGGCTCGGTTCAGATTCACAGGCCAACACAAGACAAATGCTTGACATAGGAATACCTGCCTTGCCTGTGTTAGCTCTTTGCTCCCAAGCATGGTGGTGTTTGTAGCTTTACAACATAATGGTTGCAAGTTTTTTAGTATGAGCAAACAACACTATTTCTGTATACCTTCCCAGACTGTTTAAAAAACCAAACAAATCCAAAAGTCCCATCTTGAAACAAGCATGATTCAGAAAATATCAGCTATGATGATTGTATTTAAATGAAGTTAATAATCTAGAAACACTGTTGTGATGGTAACTGTTGTGGTGTTCTGCATAATTTTGGAAATTGGCACTCTACAACTTCAGCTGTGACTTCTGTAGGAGGGCTCTTTTTAGTCCTTTTAGTCTTAAGAAGTTGGAAACCTTGAAGCACACTATTTTCTATATGATTCAGAACATATAGAATAAATTTAATATTTAAGAGAGAGGAACAAATTCACCTAATCTCATTTGGTCAAAACTCCAAGCTAATAATTTCAGCCTGATTCTACAAGCAATCTGCCTGTACCACAGCATTTCAACCGAGATAGCACTTACCAATAAGAAATTATGTTATGCCTCATTCTGTCTTTTCTAACTTTCCATTACAGGCTGCTGACCACTATTTTCTGTTCTGTAGTCTCTGTGAACCACTGTCTACCACAGACTTCTCACCACTTCTGCATGTTGCTGGGCATGAAAACCGAAAGTCTGCACCTTCTTCTCCATGCTAAGATTACAAACTGTGCCGGTTTTGATACAACTTCTATGTAAAGAGACATTACCACCCCTTTGAATGCTTCCTCTGAATTTGACCTCATGAACTTGGAGAGTGAAAACACATTGTGTGTGCAAGGAACTCACACCCGAATAACCTGCCACTGAGCCAACTGTTATCAATGTGTTCTGGTAGGCAAGCGACAGCGTGAGGTTTATCATTGACCTGTACGATGAGAAGTTGTGTGAATTCATGGTGAGCCGAAGGAGTAGAAGATGTATCTGTCATCTGAATTCACAGGTATGACACCAGAGCATGAAGAAAGGAATGGAATTTCTCCTCCATAACACTCTGGAGGAGGCATAAAGCACCTTATGTACTTAACCACATAAAGCCACTTTGTTCCTGCTCTTCATAAAATAATGAATACCTTCCAGAGGTCAGCAGAGAAGGGGCTCAAGTATGTGTGTGTCTCTGCTCTAGTCAAAGCTTTTGTGGTCTTATAAAAACTGAACATTCAAGTCCTGCATACTTTAATTCTCATGGGAAAGTAATGAGAGAGGGGTTTGGTGCATGCTACTTTAAAACAAATCTCTTATTTGTAGGTGAAAGATGAAGAGAAATATTTCCGCTCAGCTACAATAATTTTGTACTTTTTGTAAGAGCACAAATTATTTTATTCTGTCATCTGCAAATAGTTTAAAATAAATAGGAATGACAAATAGGTGGTGGTGTCCATTTCACAAAAGGTGTAAATGATTCAAGTTCCTCTTTTGGAGCTACTTTTATGAGACCTTTTATCACTGAATGATTTATGGGAATTAAAAATAAAATTTAAAAAAAAGCCAGCCCAAAATATTCAGAAGTGGTTATTGAATTCCTAAATGCTCCTTCTACCTCTTGGTTTTTCAAAGATTTTAAGCATCCACAAATAGCCTAGTAATTTTAGGTTTATGGTATTCTATAAAAACAAGACCCATACTGACAGCTTACATCAGAGATCTCCCCTGCCTGTTCCTCCCAAAATCTGTGTAATTTGCAAAGCCATTCAGATTGCTGGGATGCCCTGTCTATCGATAGGTATTAACATTATGTTTATGTAGACACTGATCTACACGTGCAAAGCACCTAGCTGCTCCTTATCTGTGTCTGTTTGTAATTCAAGATTCCCCAAACCATCCTTCTCCCGGCACCCTTCTCAGCCCTCTCATTTTTCTGCTATGTTTGCAGAATACATTACACTAGATATTCCTTTTCAATTAGAGGTTTCAATTAGAAATTTCAAGAAAGAAAGGCTAAGTTCCTTCTTTTAATAAATCTGATGTTGTCCTATACTTCTCCAAATTCTGTCACTTCTCAGGAGAAATTGATTCTAAATGACAACTCATGAAAGAACATTTGGGAGAGCTGCTTCTATGTGTAGACCTCACATTCAGGAAATAACTGAGTTATGTCAGTAGACAGCAGTCTTGTGGCTGGGTGGTTATCTGGTAAATGCTTAAGATTAGCTCTGTGAAACCCTTCAGAAGATTCCAAATAAAAATGATTGCTATAGCCATTAGTTGCTTTGAGTAAGTTGTATATTTCATAATCTTGGTGACGAGTTCGTAAGTACCTCGAAGGGCAATAGGAATGCATTATTGTTAGTGCAAGCTGCAAGTCCTCCAGACTAACCATAGATGCAGTTTACAGGATTTTCCATGCAGCACGAGCACTTACTGCTTTACATCTGCTAGTGTTGGTACGAATAAAAGGTGACGCTGCAGGAGGCAGTTGGGATTTGAGGTGGGGAGAATGGAAAACATTTTCCTTCAGTAAACTAAAGTGGTTTTGGAGCAAGAATGAACACATGCCATGAAACATAGCTTAGCCTTTAAGGAGTAGCATTTCTCCCTTTTCAATCATCTATACTTTGTATTTGTTTCTAGGATGCAGATCTCTTTTTCTGGACCGATGCAAAATTTCCATTGATACACAACAGCGTCAGAACAAGTGTTTATTACTGCCAAGTCCGACAGTGGCTTAATGTAATTGCAAATTGGGCAATTACTAGCAAAATCAGGTACAGGAGAGCAGCTGTCTGGATATGATGGGATAATTTTCCTCTCACAGTTTCTTAGGTAATACTATTATTTGATATCTGTGTGAGTTAGAAAGGACGGGGGGTTAGTTTGTCTCCACATTTGGATGATGTGACTTACTCCTGAATCTGTGTTTCCTCAGATTTTCATATGCTTCCTGTCTTTATCCAAAGTCAAAGCCAGAATTTCCAAAACCGAAAACCACAGGAAAAGCTGCTCTGCTAATGTTTGTCTTGAGCAAAGACAAAGAGCAAGAGAGATTTCCTGCAAAATCATTTTCTTGTGACGAATATAGCCTGGATTCTAGACCAAACAGTCTGGCTAAATCTGCCTGTTTTTAGATAAGATCATCAGTTATAGATTCTTATTTAAAACACATCTAAGTGCCTTTCAGTTTACCATCTTTAGGTTTTTTAAAATCCCATTCAACTTCGACAAATACATTTACCCTTTGTTAGAATATTTGTTTTATTTCTCAAAAGGGGATGAATGGACCTGTATTAAGATTAGAAATTAAAAGGATTTGAAGAAAGCTTATTTTCAAAGAGCTGGTGTGACTCTGTTGTAACCTTTAATGAATTCTTGTACGTTAAGCACTTCATAGTCCACATCAAAAGAAAAGTTCCTGTCCAAAGCATTTAGGCTGGAATTCATCCCACTGCAGTTTGAACACTAAAATGATTTGTTCTCCATCAATATCTGCTGTTTTGCTATTGATGCTATAGATGGAAGCTGGAGCAAGAGACTTTTCACTTGGAACATAGGTTCCGCATGTGGATTATACTGACCTTGCAACTGCAGCTTTAAGCCTCAGTTAAATGTCTAAAGACTGGGGAGGTGAATCTGAGCTTCCTGTGAGATGGACGTTCAAATTGAAAATAAAGTGGTAAGAAATGAGAAAAGCACACCTGGGTAAGAACTACAACAGCGGGTGGTGTTTGCGCTTGGGTTTGTGCGTGAATTGTAGCTGTAAGCTAACACTGAATCATCCACTGAGGCACAGAGATGAAGGGCTTGTCAGGGCCTGTAACTACCTGCAGTTCCTGGGGAAGCCCACTGGAATGAGACAGGGAATCTCTCAACATACCGTTACAGCCATTATCCCACATTGGCATTAAGCCTCGGCTATGAGCTGCTCTGTCTTTGGAGAGGTTTCTGTTAGGATTTCAGTGGAGGGAGGGAAGCGATCCACAGCTTTTGTATGTGGGATGAGGGAAGTTCAGGAGCTCCTGAAGAAACGCAGTGTTGCGGTTGCAGTTAATACCAGGAAAAAGTGTCAGGCAGGATATGGTGTCCTGAGAAATGAGGTGGAAAGTCAGGAAAAGGGCTGTGGTGTGGTTGACAGGTGAGAAAACTGGTTGGGCCTCTGAAATGTTGTGCAGAAAGCAAGAACAACTTTTGAGCACAGCTTTGATTAGAGAAGAGCTGAAAGCTTTGAGGTCACAGATACTTGCAGCATTGCCATGAGTTAGGATAGTTCTGTGCCGTCTCTGCTGGTGCAGGCAGGTCGTGCAAGTGTTCTTATCAGTCACTGCATGGGGAAAAACGGCTTGTTAACAGGAAAAAACAAAAACCTCTAAGGTTAGTGAGATGTGATGTCATAAAACACTGTAGAACTGTTATGATGTAAATAATACCATGTATTTGTAGGTTTTCAGAACAGCCTTATTCAGCAGTGAGATTGAGAGATTAATATATAACCTGTAGGCCTGTGGTATGTTTCTACACCTGAAAACTGGCCTTGTAAACTAAACCAGAGAAGTAATGGTGAAAACACTACACTGAAACTGTCTCCACTAAATGCTGTAGATAAATGCCAGCAGTGATATACTTTTTTCTGTCATCTCTTTTCCCTTTTATAGTTTTATGTGTGATAGTTTGTCTTGTGTACTGCAGGTGTTGCCAACCTGCTGACCCAAGCACACAGTCTGAGGACTTCCCTTGTGCACTTTGCAATTCTGTTATCAAGTCACACCTGGGCAGAATATTACAATTCACATAAAGCAGGGACAGGAATCCCTGCAGCTCAAGGATAGTTTGTCTTCCTGTTTACTAGTCCAGCTCTGTGATATGGCCACCTAATCCCAAAGAAATTATCTTCCTCCATTCTGACAGTGCACTGGTGGACTTCTGACCACAGGAACATTCATGAATTATGGGCTCCACAATTAATTGTACTAACCTCTTTTGCCTTCTCTCTTGGCTCTTGCTTTGCAGGATGACTCTTCAGCATCTTCTTTCATGTTCTAAGAAAATCTGCCTGACTATCAAAAGTGATTTTGAGCATCCTTCAAGTGAATGTTCTGGGTTTGTCTTTAAACTCCTTAGCCCAGCATCACTTAAACTGCTATGCAGGGAATAAAGGTAATCTGAAGCAGCCCTTCACTAAGTTATTTCTTACTTGGTGAAATAGTGAATATGAAACTTCTGTGATCCATTCTATCCCACTGGATCTTTCCTGATTCTTGTTATATGTAATGCATCCATGTAATATAAAGCAATTACACAAAAAAAGGATTATGTTAATGTTTTCCTTTAAGTCTATTCCATGATCTCCTTTGATCTTTCTTTTTACTGGACACTCCTGCAAGTCCCCATTGTATGTACATATTCTTAGGTTCTCCACTGGGAATCGAGTATACACACAGAAATAAGTTCCTCTATAAGAAGCTGAAATAATTATGTTTTATTAATTGTGTAATTATCTGTGTATCTCTTGCCCATTAATCCCTTCATCTCTCCAGCAGTACTCTAAATTCTTCTGCTTATCCTCTTCAGCATTCCTGTCAAGCTCTGTAGCAGTTCTCTTACCAGTCTGGATCTCCATGAATGCTGACAAGCCAGCTGTTATGTACAAACGGATTGCCCAGCTCATTGCTACAGTTAAGTAGTTCCTGCTTTTCTCTTCATGAGGGGGCTGATTTGACTTTCTTTCCTCTACACAGCTAACAGCTTGCCTGGATATCTTTACAAGTCAGGTCATAGATGTGTAACTAGAAATCCATGCTGCCATTCACTGAATTGTGTAATTGTTGCTTTTTCATAGTGAAAAGTTCTTGATAAGATGCAGTACAACAAAAAAGTAAAAACAATGCATTTAACATTGTCATATATTCAACTGCTTTTTTATGAGACAGTTAACTGAAGTTAACTTAAATCTTTCCTACTGAATCAGAAACTACAAATAAGCTTCCCTGCTTATTCAAGGTTTGCGTCTTTTTTTTCCATTTTGAGATAGGAACACGAATGGTGAATGTGAAACAGGAAAGGAACACCATCTAGTGTTTAAAGAATAATGGAGAATGAAAAGTATATGAACCATTTAAAATGTAGAGACCATGTAATTCTTTGGCTGACTTGTTTGCATATAAGGAAATAATTTATTCTGGAAATGTAATAATATTCTGTTCTTCATGGACATTGTGGTGACTGAGAGGTGTGGCAATGTAGAAGGACATGTCAGACTGCATCAGAAACAGTAATGTGGAGAAATTTTTTTGCTTGTCTCCATTGGTAAAAAAAAAAGCTTAGGAAAGCTTTTGGTTCCTGGCCTCCAAAGAATGTAAATAATAGTAGGCCAAAATGGTTCACTCTTTGCAATAATGTAGTGCAATACTGTATGCAAGTAGTATACATCATCAGGCTATAGCAGAGTGACAATATTTGTTTTGGCAGTGGCAGTCACGATGGCATTCTGCAAGAACCTGCAGATTACTTGTTAAAATTGAATAAAAGTAATTGTTTAGCCTATATCTCAGCATGCAGGGTTGGACTGACACTGCGTGGGAGAGGGTTTGCAGGGACAGTTGTCCATAGTGCCATTGTTCCGGAAAACAGAAACCAGTAGATGTTTAGTGTGAGCTCTGAAAAATTCTGGGTTTCATCTCTAATTGAATCCCTATATCTCAGAAGAGATCAGATGAGACAGTCATTTTTGCTTTCTGTTTTGTGAAAGGAAGCCTTGCACACTCTTAGCCATTCTAATTTTGGAGCTATGATCTCAGTTTAACCAAAAACATGGTGCAGATGTGCTGCTTGTAATTTATTGGTGCTTCCTGCACTTCTGTAAATATGACAGCGTGAGCCTGGCCTATACCCCAACTGTACTCTCTCTGCTTCAGTATCTAATGATAGACTTTCTTTTTCTTGCATATTTACTTTCTTTTTAATAATAAAATAGGAATTTATTGAAGAACTGTGAACACTTATGTTCTTTATAAGATAAAACCATTATGATTGCATTGAGTTAGACCAGTCTTATTTTTGAGAGTAAGTACAGTTTTATTTTTTATGTGTAGTAGATGGCCTTGTTCAGCGAAAAGTGCTATTGCTAAAATAGCTGTTAATTTTTAGGAGAGAAAATATTTTCATGTTTGAGAAGCTTTGTGGAGTATAACCACTGTTACGCTACATGTAAAATCTACTTGACTATTGCACTATGGTTAGGAGTAACATTCACACCAAAAGCCTCATCGACCCTTGCCTCTGAGCAGGAGGGAAGTCTCATCTTGTGAGAGGCTATTTATATTTTTCCTCTAGACATTTATTAGCAACAGAATGTCTCCTATATCATCTGTACAATCTGGACATAAACACAGGAAAGGAAGAAGCAAGTAAAGGGAAAAGCGTTGCTTTCATTTATATTCAACTCAGCAACTTAGAAATAATTGTTATAAATAACAGCAATAAATGATAATAAATAGCAGAACTTGGTTGCTGCTATTCACCAGTCCACATCTGGATCTGTTTCTGAAAAAAAGGGCATACATGAAATAAGGAACTTATTTCCCAAGAAGGGGAACTTCCCCTGTGAAATGAGGGGATTCTCCTGCTTTGAGTGTTGTAAGGAAACTGAGCAGAAAATTAAAAAAGAGAAGCACTGACAGCAAAAGTTTTGAGGATTTAGGAATTGATTGTGTGATTTGCTGCAAGATGTAGTTATTGATAGCCAGCAGGAGTCACGGGCGCTCAGCAGGCAGAGAACAAGGGCACGCTTCACTGAATTGACGAGATGATGTAACCGATCAGGGATAAGTGCTGGGGCACTTCAGCTTGTCTAAATGACTGAGATAAGGAACTGGCAGCTTCTAAAGAGAATCAGTGTTTTCCCTGTGTAACTCATGTTCTGGCGGGTGACGCTTGCCAAGAAAGAGGAGTATGCTACCAGAAGACCAAGAACACTTTGTATGGGGGAAAGAGGACACTGAGCGTTATATATGGAAGAAACATTATCGACCTGTTGTTTAAGCAGGACCAACCCTTCCTACTTTCCATATTTACTAACAGAGCTTCAACTTTTGAGAGAGCAGAATCAGTTCTCTAGTCTGGGAAACAAAAAAAAAAAAAAGAAAAAAAACAGTCTAGGCTTAGTTCGCAACCTTTAATCCTTTAGTGGATCACACGTGTGTCATGTGAGTTGGCTGGGGAGATAACTTCCAGCCTCAGTTTCTCTAACAAATGACTCAAGTTTCTCTGCTAAGGGAACACCGGTTATTTCCTCACTGAACACATTTCCTATCAGGAGGTGACATCCAGAGAGGAGGACTCAAAGGATTCTGCAATCCCTTATGTCAGCATCCAAGTGGAACCTGTGGACAAGCACACGACATGTTCAGGTGCTTGATATCCTTTACATCCTTTAGCAGAGAATGAAAATATTGTCTGGCAGATGAGACAGTTACTTTTTACTGAGAAATTAACCAAGGCACTTAAAAATGAGGACAGAGTAAGAAGCTGTGGGAAGTAAGAAGCTTGTGGATAACTTGAACTTCCAAACTGTCAGAATTCAGTCAGATGAACCCAGTGGGTAACTAGTACAATGCTAATTACTGCACCATGGCCAACACCAGCTCCAGCCGCTGGGTGACTGTTCTGACAGCACACCTTCTGTGCTGTGGTTGCGGTGGCGAAGGGAAAGCCGAATGCGGTTAAACACGGAGTTCTCCCGCTTCTGGCTGGTTATGCCCATGAGGCTGTTTTCTCTGTTTGTCCCCAGAGCGTTAGATGGGTTTGATGGGGACGGGCACACGCTGTGCTCCCAGCACACGGGGACACGCAGCGAGGCAGGGCCGCCTCAGAGCCGCAGCTCGCTGCTTTCCACCTCAGCAACGCCCGCGGCCGCTCCGCGCTCCCGGAGAGGCGCCGTGCGAGAGCCGCAGCCCCGCTCAACGCCGTGTCCGCGCTGTCCCGGGGGGCGGTGCTGGNGCTCGGCGATGCCGGCGGAGGGGGAGGAGGGCTCGGCGGGGGCCGGCGGGGAGGGCGCGGGGGGGGAGCAGGCCGGCCCCAGCGCCCCCAAGCTTTGCGGGTACCTGCAGAAGCTGTCGGGCAAGGGGCCCCTGCGCGGCTTCCGCAGCCGCTGGTTCGTCTTCGACCCCCGGCGCTGCTACCTCTACTACTTCAAAGGGCCGCAGGAGGCGCTGCCCCTCGGGCACCTCGACATCGCCTCCGCCTGCTTCAGCTACCACCAGCCCGAGGCCGGCGCCGCTGCCGCGGGGGACGAGGCCGCCGCTTTCGAGGTGCACAGCCCCGGCGGCGGCGTCGCCGTGCTCAAGGTAGGCCCGGGCCCCCTTCCGCTCCACCCG
Source organism: Syrrhaptes paradoxus (assembly GCA_013400615.1). Classification (NCBI taxonomy): domain Eukaryota; kingdom Metazoa; phylum Chordata; class Aves; order Pterocliformes; family Pteroclidae; genus Syrrhaptes; species Syrrhaptes paradoxus. The sequence continues at coordinate 54,304 of VZTO01019286.1, read as the reverse complement.
TTCCCTCAGCGCCGGCGCGGCCCCGGCTGTATTTTTAAGGAAGAAAAGTGATTTTTCGCAAACGCGAGGAGATCAGCAATAGCAGGCTGTCCCTAGCGTTAATGTCTTTTTTTTTTCTTTTTCTTTTTTTTTTCCCTTCATGACTTTGTTGTTAAAGCGCTCCTGTGAGGGGGAATGCGGGCACGGTCCTGGGGGAGCAGGGGGCTGGTTGGGGGGCGGAGCGGGTTCTGTGGAGACCTCTGGGCAGAAAAAGGGTTTCCGAGGAAATCGGGTGGGCTGTGGGTTTGGAAGTTGAGAGGGAGTGGTTGGGTTTCACTTTTGGGGTGTTTATTTTGAAAAGATGATGTGTGGCAGAAGCGTTCATCTCGAGCGCTCGGGGAGGAAGGAAGAGGCGGAGGGAGGAGGGTTTCCTGAGGGGAGCAGAGGCTCCTCGTCGCTTCGGCTTTGCCTGGACTCAGGCTTTCGGAGGATGAGAGGTAAACATGAGGATTGTTTTACATATCTTTCCTTTATTGTCATGCCTAGGGAAAAAAAAAAACAAAACAACCCAGGGAAACAATTGCCTCTCAATAAAGAAGAAATAAATTTCTCTGAGGATCCATTATTTTTGATTGTCGCTAAGGCATTCCCACAAGGGGTATTCTTGTGCCCAGAGCGTGAGTTTCCAGTGAACTGTGTTCTTTTTTAATCAACCCATAAAGTTATTAAAGTAAAACGGCAGAACTTCTTATGGAATATTGGAAAAGACCTTTCTTATACGCTTATTTAACAGTGGACAGTTATTTCAGTTTGAGCAATGATGATAAATGCTGAGATTGTAGAACATGATTGCGTAAAGCTTTTCGGTGTTCTGATAAGTATAAAGTAAGGAATCGTTAACATACTTTGCTAAAGAATAAGCAAGTTATTTAACTGGAAAACTAATATGATAATGACTTTACTGTATTTGGCTAAGGAAAAGCAGTGTAATCAGCAGGTTTGCATGCAATCGTGTAAGACCTACCTTTTCCTTTATATAGCTGCAACCAAAGTTTTTATCACTTTCCATGAATCTGCCTTTATACCCTGAGTGTTTATGTTACAGAAATGAAAAATGCAGACTTTGTGTAAGCTTTGATTTTTTATAGTTTGAGGTTTGTTTGTTTGTTTTGAGTTGGTATCTAGTGATTTTCATGTGGAAATCTCCAGGAAAATACATAATGCACATTTTGTTTTGAGGATCCTTTATGAATAGGAGGGCTTTTGCTACGGAACACGTGATTTATGATCAGGATTATAGTGGGAAATAGTGTATGCCACCTGTGTGATAAGTAACCAGTCTGTCAAACAGTATTCTGGCAGCAGGCTCAGGTGTCCTCTGCAGTCAGGACGATACAAAGCTTACTCAACACCGATGCACAAGCATGAGGAACAGGGGGGTTCCTTTGTCATGGTTTTCTCAATATTAGTCTGGGATGTTACTGCTCTGCCCATACTTTTTGTACTCATTTTTCTCCTGTACTCTCTAGGAAAGAACCTGTATGGACTGGAACTCTCTTCATGCTTTCCCTTAATGGGGGTTGAGAAAAGGTGTCAGTTAAGGAAGTCAAGGTCATTTCTGTAATTAGCAGGAAAAAAAAATTGTATCTTCTACTTCTTGTATTGCTGTGATGCTTACCCTAAAGCAGACAAACGAGTGTCCATAAAAATGCTATTACTTTATAGGTGTTTGTATGATAAATAAGGAATTAATGAAAATCTTAAGGGATATTGTGGGACCAACTGGTCTTTTGTGGCCGTGTGACTCACCAAGGGATAAGGCTTTTGCAGCTGGAATTAATTTTCTTCTACCCAACACGATAGTTCCTTAAGGCCTTTAAAAACATCTTTCTGCCAAATTATGTAGAAATAGAATTAAGAATGAATTCAAGATGTTAAATTAAAAAAGAAACCCAACCCAAAACCCCTTCCCCTGCTTACTGATACAGCCCCTGTTTAAAACAAATGTGATTTAATCTATCAAGAAAACATTACACACAGAGCACGAGGAATAAAGTCAAGTCAAATGTAGTCTTCATCCTCTAACTCACATGCCTTGTTTTCCTCAATTTACTGCTTGTTCAGAATTTCCAGATCTTGTGATCTGGTCTTTCCCATTCAGTATTATAAGCTGAAAAGAGCAGTAAGAAATGAGCAGCTGGAATTCCAGATTGAAATGATGGTGCTGTTGAGGAATGCATTATTTCTTCATAATGCCTCATTTTTTTATTAATGTCATTATTTCATCATCCAGATTGCTTAGTCTTTGTTATTTAATGGGAGCTGGGGATTGTATGATGTACTTCGGGTTTGTTTCTCAGTTTGATAACAATTTCAGGAAAAAATATACTGTAGCCTTTACAGCAAATAAAGTAAATTGTTCATAATTCAGAAATGTAGATAACCAACACGATACTCTCATGGTTGTAGCTTTTCTGTATGTTTTTAACAGTTAAAGTACACTAGAAGAAGCCACGTGTGTGTAAAAAGCTTTTCTATTTAAAATAAGTAACAGGTACCATCACTTTAGGTAAAGAAGCAGAGAAAATTGTGTACTTCATGAATTATGGATAGATTATGTTTGGGACTATTTTCATGGAAAGGACCTGATCCTGCAAGTACTTGCTGTAACACAGAATGCTGGTAATACTGCCAATATCTGCCTGTGCTTGCACAGGAAGGTCTGTCATTAAAGGATAAAAGAATTAGTATTATTAATATATATAAATGAACAAAAGGGTCACTTCCCATTTATTTTTAGAGCAGTGTCTTGTTTGGATAATGACATAGTTCACTTGCTTTTGAAACAAAGAAACACTGGCCAGTGATGATAGACTGCATGTCTAGTCACATATGTGTGGATAACTTCTTTGTCAACAGCGGTGAATTGGGTGGGGAACAGAAATTGCATAGATTTCTTATAGAAAAAAACAAACAACCCCCCCCAAACCCCCAAAATCTGGGTTATTGGCCAAGTAGTGAGCGTTACAGACACTGCAGAGTTTAAAGCCCAGATCCTTGAAAGTGTTGGACACCAAACTTGCTGAAGTCAGGATTATTTAGGACCTTTTAATTTGTCATCAGTCTTTAAGGATGTGGGAGTAACTAATAACGAGGTGCTTGAGCATAAATAGTATTGTTTTAGGACCTAACACCATTGGTTAGGCAAATTATAATATCTTCCATCATTTATGGTGAAAAGTACACGTGACTGTATGTCTCATCACTTACAGTGTCCGGTGTTTCTACTGTTGCCTGTAAGTTTGCAGTGGTAATTCCTTATCTCGCATCAGTTCAGATAACATTTGTGGTGGTTTTTCTTCTCAGGGAAATGCCTCCATTAAAATGTGACAGCCTAAGTAAGGGTCTTGCTGCAGTGCCACGCAGTAGTTCAGTACAAATAAGGATTTTTTGGGAGACCTGATTGATGCTGCACGTAGTTAAATGTTCTGTCTCTCATGGTGGGCAGTAGCTAAATACTTGGAGAAGTCATGAGAAATAGGGCAGTCGTGAAGTGTTCCTTTCTCTCACAGGGAAAGTGAATTTTAAAAATGTTTGCAAATTTGTCTTTTGTTTAGGAGTGGGGGAAGAGGGAGAATTAAAATATTCTGTGTGTGGTTTAAAAGAAAAGTCCATTTCAGACAACAAGCTTCAAAGATTAATTTTGTTTAAACAAAACTCACCTTAACAGAAGTTCAGGATACTCTTTTACTTGTAAAGTAGATAATTAAGATGCTTATAGAACCTCAGCAAAATGTGTTCAAAGGGAGTGGAAAACTCCATAAGAGATAGAAGAGTTTGTGTGTGAAGGAAAGAAGGCAAAGTGCAGGGTGCAGCAGCAAGGTACTGAGTAATTCTTGGGAAAATTACTTAAAATAGGGGAGTGATAAATTTCTACTGCGTTGCTCTTCTCTTTTACATGGAAGAAATGTAACTGCGAACTGACCCGATGTGTAGCAATGACAGCACTTGTAAACTGAGGATATGTAGGTGCTGCTCAGCAGAGCACAAGTGCAACTGGAAATTTAAAAGCAACAACGAGGAGCAACTCCAATAAAAGGAGTCCATGGTTTTCTAAAGACTGTTGGGGAGAGGATAACGGGACAGGTTGTGAAAAAGGCTCATTAAGTTGAATAGGTCATGGGCAGAACTTAATTGTAGGTACAACTTAGGCTGACTCCTGTGAATTGCCTCATTAGCTATGTTGTGGTAGCAAAGAACCACTTAACTGCTAACATCCTGTGTTAGTCGAAGGGCTATAAATTCTTGGTGGTTTTCTGCTGGAGCACAGTAAAACATTGCTTTACAAGGCCTGCGTGCAGGTCTATCTAAGGGGAATACGGGCTCTCACATTTACCAGAAATGAAGTCTTGCCACTGGATAAAACTTCAAAGGAAATACTGTTGCCCTAGAAATAGAAGGGGAGACATTTACTCTTTGCAGTCTGTAGACTTAAAGCTTGCTGCCGCGGGTATTCCAAAACTGCTGGTGATGGTTGTGTGGATTGATGGTTCCCAGTGTCCAGTTCTTTGTTGCTTTCAGGGCAACCTCATAGACACTTCTAAACTATTATTTTCCCATGTCTTTTTATGTGGGAAATGTTTTCCTACAGTTGTGAGTGAGCAAGAATAAATAAATGAAACTAATCTTCATTTCAGATTAGAAATGCCTTGCTTGCACATTTTACCGACTGAGGAAAGTGAGCCTGCAGTGTCCTCTTGCATCACTGTTTGCTTTATTTCACTACTCAATCTGATTTATGAAGTTTTACTTGGTTTATATATGGTTTATATGTGTTTTGTCTTCTCACGTATATGGTGTGCTGGAAGGAACTGAAGCAGCAGCTCCAGGAATAATGTGTCTGTTTCCTGATTAACTTCCTTGCACAGTGCTTTGGAGCCATTTGCGGTAGGATATTGTGGATGTTAAAGCTCATATGGGTACAGAAAGCCAAACTGTAAAATAAAAATCTTTCTCTCTGGTTGCTAAACACTAAGATGGCAGATTGCTGAGCTGGAGAGAGCACCCTGGGGAAGCATCAGTTCTTGTTTGCTATATTGCTTGTGTCTTGTAATTAGCTGCTCAGGGTCAAAATGGGATAGTAAATAGATCTTCAGTTTGACTAGACCAAAAGTGTTCTCATATCAAACATGGAGACGAATCTGTGCCATTTATGTGCTTAATGCAGCACTTACTGTACTTCCTTTGTAAGGAAATCGGTGTTGTTCGTAGCTCTTGGTTCTTCTGCAGCTGTGCCCTGCACAGGTACCCTCTTCAGCTGTGATAAACAGAACAGGAGGCTGTGGGAAATTTTGTCTTTCAAGAGTGAACACAGTCATTTGCCCAAATAATGAGGGTTTTTCATTGATAGTGTCACCAAGCCTTTGGGAGAAGGTAGGAGAAAGATTGGCTAGATGGTAAGCGCTCTGTGTGCTTACAAGCCAAAGGAAGGACTTAGGTGAGTGTCTCCTCAAAAGCATTAACCTTTTCTTCCTGAATGTGTCACTAGTGTCAGGAGCTGCTTCTAGACAGGCGGCTGAGGGTGTATGTGGGATAAAAATGGCTTTTCCAAGTGAGCACCTGCAACATCACTTACCATCACTTAAGAATCTTGTTGATATTTGTCATTTGACGCATTTTGAATTTACTCTTATAGCTGTGATTCTTACTGAAGCTTAAAGATGTGTTTGAATTCTTGCTTATTGCTTATTCAAGTTAATGACTGATTGACTTGTAGATTAAATATTCATGTTGGGTTTTTTGTTCTAAATATGACCTTTCTATCAAAGTTAGTTAGCTCACAGGATCATCAAGTAATACAGTATGTAGGTTTAGTCATTAGAGTAGGAGGCATTACAATGCATTATTAATTTGTTGGTTTCTGCTCGTAATAAAGCAAGGTAAAAAAAGAAAATGGGAGTCTTCCTGAGTGTATATGGGACCTTTTTTTTTAGTGGTACAGTTTTGTAGCTACATATTTAAACAACAATTTGTGTCTAAAATATAAGATGCTGCTGCAGCGTTTTCTAATGTTTGAATGTAAAACTGGAGAGAAAAAAATGCATGTGACTACTTCTAATGGAAAATGGGTTTGGCATGAATGTCAGGGATGTGTGAGTGTGTGTGAGGTGCACCTAGTACGTTGGTGGTTTTTTCTTTCAGGTCATGGTGGTTTTGGGTGGTGATACCTTGCTGGTCTGCTAATTATCTGGAATGTTTGTTTTTAATTACACTTGGAATTACTGTATTCATATACCAAGGACATGCAGCGATCTCATCAGTGCTCTGGTTCGTTGTGCTGTAGGCTGCAACTCGTCAGGATATGACGTACTGGCTTCAGGAACTTCAGCAGAAGAGATGGGAATATTGTAACAACCTTGACGCGGCAAAAAGGGACAGCCGAACTTCCCCTACACCAAGTGACTTTTCCAAAGGTCTTGTTGCCAAAGACAATCCTGGTAGGTTGAATATTTGAGTAAAAACAGAGTACATATTTCTGTTTTGTGTCAGTTAATCAGTACAAGGCATAGCACTGAGATAGAGAACAGTCTTGGGAAGTTTTTTGTCGCATATTGTTATCAAGTAATTTTATGTAAACTTTACAGCTTTATGTTGATGATGCTAAAATTGTTTAACATAAATGTAATTTTATGTGTGATTTCGTATCTCTTACAAAACCTGTTGATTTCTTTAAAAACACGTTTTTAGAAATGAAGTAGAATGGAGTCATCTTCTGACTATGTTTCATTAAGCGGCAAAGTACAGTGTAGGTTACATAAGTTGTCTTTCAGTGGTTGCAATATCTTAAAAGCTTAGTGTTTTAAATATCCTGAGACATAAACTGCAGTTTTTAAAGGGAGCAGGTATATTTTACGTTCTGAGTGACCATATTTTGTTCCTAAAAAGGTATGGTATAGTGGATCTATCTGACTGGTAAAAATTGTACCTGCAGCCTCCTGCTCTCTGCTCTGTAGTCTCCCTTTTTGCCTTTTATGCTGAGTTGGTTGAGTTCAAAAGTTAGCCAAAAAGGATGGGCTTTTTTTCCTGCTAGTTGAATGAGTGGAATATATTTACTGTGCAATCAGGTGATTTCCAGAGCTGTTGGAAACGGTGGAACAAGGCATAGGGGCTGAACAGGGGAAGGCACAGTAAAGGAGTAGGCTGGACTGCCCTCTTCTGGCAGCAGACTGTTGGATCAGATCAACTACAGTATGTACCTTGGCCCCAAATCTCTGTTCTTTCTTGTTTGTGGTACTTCCTCAGAGCTTAGGTACAATGCGACATTAACCTGCCGTCACTGCAGTCTGTGTAGGTGCTGTTCCCTCTCTCATGTTCTGCATCAGATCTAGCAATTGTAATCCAGTCACTTCAGATTACTGATCCGATATTTTTCTTTTCTTGTAAATCGTTGGAAGTTTGATGGATCAGCAAGTGGAACCAATTGTGTATGATTATTATTAATAAATTCAGTGCAAGGAATGTCAAGTTAAAATGCATGGGCTGAGTAGACCCATCCCTTTCAGGGACAGCCTGTAGTTAAACTGCATGATGTATGATTTGAAACTGCATCTAGAGTATCTCATTTTTGAGGACAGATCACCGTGATGACTTTATCATCTACTCAAGTGTTTAAGTAGGGATTTCTTCTGGGGAAAGTGTGAAGAGCCTGAAGGATTGACGATTCTTCTTTTTAAGCAAGTACTCCAAAAGTTAGAGTTGGGAGGTCCTTTAAGGCTCTGATTCCATGTTGATGACTAACATATGTGTCTTCTGTTTTGTTTTTTTTTAAAGTGAACATCCATTTGATTATATGCTTTATACTGGAGCATAGAAATTGGTTTGTTTTGCTAGTGCTTGAGTACAGATGCTGTCAGTATTGTTTTAAATGGAGAAGTAGTCTGTCTTCAGTCCAGAAACAAAATTGCTCACTGTAGTCTTGCCTGTTTTGTCCTGTTGTGGCTCCTCCTTGTGCCCCCCCCCAGTTTAGAAATCTGGACTAACTGGAATACAGGTAAAGCTAAGGTACTTATGAATCAGGCTTGACAAGTTCTTAAGAGTATTCAAGGTAGTGAAAAATCCTTTAAAATGTTTGTCAAAGTGGTCTGTGGGAAAGCTCATGTTACAAAAATTATTCTGTAGGATTTGTCATGGAACTGCCTTGCTATCATGGAAGTCAAATAAATTCTTTATACGATATGGGATTATCTTTTTTTTTTTCTTGGAATTGATTGAATGTTAATGTAGTTTTTATAATTTCAATTCTTAGTTATGTTATTCCTCAGCTCTTAATTTACTTTAATAAAAAAATTATGTATTTATAAGATTGTTGTGTTTAAAAATAAGATGTTGTTTTTCAATGTGGCTGTAGTTGCAACCTCATTACTGTGTTGTGCTGTCTCTGCTGTGTACTCCCTGCCTCTAACCATTCCACTGACTGGTGTAGGCAGGGGATCATGTACAACGAGCAACCTCAGGAAGTCAGAGAAGGTTCAGCCGAGCTGACAGGTATTTCTGTTAGAGGAAATGCATTTATTAGAAATTCAGCCCTTGAGCAACTAATTTACCTGGGCTGTACTGTAAAGAGATTTTGCAGTCCTGTCAAATGATACAGGTAGAACATGTAACCAGCTGTCAACGTAAAAGCAGAATATTAGTATTCCAGCTTGGTTTTGGGTGCCCATAAGTTTTTGGTGTGGGTTTGGTTGTTTGGTGGGTTTTTTTTTGTGGTTGAAACCTATGTGTTATCTTCCCCTTTTAGACAGTGAATATTTGGCTGATAAGACACTGAAGAAGTTTCAGTCAGCACTGTTCATAAAATAAAACAAGGCAGTGTAATCTGTACCTATATTTGAAAGATGACACGATATGGTTCTGTTTCAGATACCATTTTTCAAGGGTTTGAGAGATTTGTAGTGTCAATGATCTTTTATATTTGGTATTCTTTATCACAAAATGTTCTGTCTTGCTACTTCTAATCTTCAATATGGGCTGAATAAAAGTAACCATCTGCTTACAAGCACAGTTTGCTCAAAGATCTTGCTGCTAGTGGCAAGGAATTGTCAGAACAAAGACTGAAAGTCTCACTAGTGATAAAACAGGGTATCATGATTTCACTGGATTTTTCCCTTCCTGCAGAGAATGATTTAAGTCAGAAGCCCATCCAGTGTGTTACTTTCTAATGTAACTGCTGAATCAAGTCTGAGAGTTTTCTCAATTTTTTTTAATCCACTTTAGTACTTTGTGAAGGATATGTAGAAGAGTGAAAAATAAATTTGAGCTTGTTTTTAACTTGCCTGTTCAGAGGGTTTGTGGAAGGCCATAAACTTCTTCACACTCTATAATATTTTTGTTATTCATGGTATATTCCATACTCTGCATTTCCTATTCCCTCTGCCTGCTAGAGCAGGGGTGAGGGAGAAAGCAAGCTATCCGGGATAATGGAAACACTGAGCTAACTGCGTACTACAGATCCTGCCGTACGTGTTGGACAGTGTGGTGTGCTGGAGGCCTGGCTAGCTCTGCTGGATCAGCTTGGATCCTCTGGGCTTTATTAGCTCTGGCTCAGGGCTAGCACCAGCTCTTGGCTGGTTCCTGTGGAGCCATTCAGAGGCCGTGTGAGTGTGCTGGCACGTGCACAGTACTGCGCTGGAGCTGTGTGACTGTGTGGCTCTGTGCCTGAGCTGCAGATTTACTGAAGTGTGGAAGAGTTTGATGGGATGAATTCAGGTACAGCTGCATTCAGCTCAACCAGAGCTAGTAAATCCTTGCTGATCCAGTAGGTCTTCTGACGTGTCTGCAGTGCCCGTGCTAATGGACTCTGTGCAAATCCAGCCTGGGCGTTCCCAGAGCTGGCTCAAATGGGTAAAGCTCATTGACTTGCAGCAGCAGTGTCACTTGTGGGATGAAGCACACCCTGGAAGCTGTGTCCCAGTGTTTTTGTGACACTGTTCCTGACTGAGGGGTTCTGATAGACGTGAGCTTGTTTTACAGGGAAGTTTTGTGGATTAATGTTATTAATCTACCTTAATTTTTGTGGCTTTATAGCTACGTAAGCTACACAAATCAATATTGGCTGAAATAGTTAATCACTCACGAAATAATACTTCATGACCATCACACAAGTGCTGCTATCAGAAGTATGTGTCTGCAGCGAGAGCTCACTGAGGAAAATATTTTGCTGTTTTTAAAGTTCATTTGAACAAAACATTTTATAAAGATATATTGCAATTTAAAATAAAACCCTAACCTCATTACTAGCAGGCTTAGTAGTATATGACTATATAGCCAGTATTCTTTCACTTACTGAAAATTTTGTCTATTTTTCTTTCTTTCTTTTTCTTTTTTTTTAAACATAGATTTGAGTATCCTAAGTCAAAATGCTTCGGCAGAGCGAGCTAGAAATATTCTAGCTGTGGAGACTTCTCCTACAGACCTGGTGGGGGAACAAGCAGCTTCCCAACCTGCACCAGTCCAGCCAAGTGCCATCAATTTCTCACTTAAACAATGGAGTACCGAAATCAAGTAAGTTTGGGATGTGGGAGAAAGAGATATGAGATTGATAGTAGCCGGCAGAGCCTATTTCCTACGAAAAGATGTGTCTGTGGTGAGCTTTTTAGAAGAACTGGGGCTGGTGGGGTGGATCAGTACATTGGACTGTATCTCTTCAAGTGAACTGTTTCTTTGTTACACTCACTTGTTTGAAGGGCATAGCTGAGCATCATTGTGTAGCATTACTGACACCTGAAAGGGTGAATCAAGTCCACTAAAGCACTTCTCGTGATAGCTTTGCTCTCTGAACCCAAGCTGGGAATTGTATTCCCAGCTAGGACTGCTTTTTATCCTTCATTGTTTAATGGAGCTGTTAATTGCTAGCATTGTAGTAGTCATAGTATTTAGTGCTTATGTAGTAAGTATTTTTACTGAGGAAAATCAAAACAATATAAATATTTTTTCTTCATTTTCTTCTTAAAAAATAAAACACATTACACAGATTTGAAGTAGATGTAGTTTGAATTATTGACCAAAAATATGGCAGACCCCTTTGGAACAACAGCAAAACCACATCTTATCCCCTCACTTTAATGAGTTCACTCTTTAGCATTAATTGCTTTAAGGAAGGCAGTCCTGGTTTTCAGCTCTCCTCTTAATGGCTTGTTTCTAAGTGTTTTTAGACTTTGCTCTGCTTGCATAGATTGATCTGCTTCTACTCAAAGGATATTACAGTGCTATCACAGAGCAGCTCACAAAGCAGAGCTGTAGCTTTGGTGAGCTAGACCACATCCCTCTTGAGCTGCAGGTAAAATGTTTGGCTTCATCAGCGGCGCTGAGTTAAACAGATTCCTTTTAAAGCTATTCTGTTAAGCACAGAAATCTGGTTGTGTGTGTTTTTTTTTAAGACTACTGTGTAGACCATCGTTTGAGTTTTAGAAAAGATGGTGTATGACTGGATTAAGAAATATGTAAATCCTGTTACTACATGTCCTGTTTAAACTGGGAGTCTTGTGTGGTTCTTGGGCTTGCATGGCTGCTTTGCTTTGGTAGAACTTACATTCAGTCATAATAGAAGGAAAAATAACATTAAACAGTTTCAGTTAGGTGAATTCCCGTATACTTGAAATGATCATTGTGTTGCTGGCTTTTTAAAACTTTTTTTTTCTTTTTTTCTTTTTTCCTGAATTGCAGAGTTTATGCTTTGAGGAGGTCTGAGAAAGGCAGCGTGAGGGTGAGCTGCTTGCTGTGTGTTCCTGTTTCTTTGTCACTGAGCAGAAAGGCAGCAGTGGAGTTGTGGGTTGGGAAGCCCTTTTTTGTTGGAGGGAAGTGTTTCTGGTGGCAGTGTCCCAGCAGATATTGTAGCACGATATTGAAGAGTTGGCCTTTCTCTGTATAGCTGTGATCCTAATGGCTTGGAGTCCTTGCAGTGCTCTGGGAATAAACATGTAAGAAAGTTTCACACTGTGAAGCTCTTTCAGGCTGAATGCTGCCATCCCCCATTCCGCTCTTTCTGGAGATACTCAGCTGTACTGGTTCATTTGTCTGAATGTGTTCCTGGGAAAATAACATTTATTGTATCTACTAACAGATTTTTTTAATTCTGTGGGGTTTTTTATATGGAATGCTCTAGTGTCCCCATGTGCTCTAGATTTTAAAGCAAGCATTTCTTCCTGCAAGCTGATACTGGTGGGAAGTGGTGTCTTTGTCACAATTGCTTGTTATGCTCAAACATCCTCTTCTGAGCTTTTGGAAAGTCATTCTGCAGAGGGCTTACTGAGCCAGCAGCCAAAATCTGAAGTGTGTGTGGTATGGACGCTTGTGCACTACCTCTGACTGTGTATTCTATCACTGGGATAAGAGTCTGCAACCTCATCAGAAGCTATTGAGCTGCTAGAACCTCTGACAAATGTATTTACATTAGCACAGGACTTGCAGTGACTTGTCTTGAAAGCTGTGGACTGGCATTACCCCTGCCTCTTCAGAGCTAGGAGATCATGAGCACTTAAGTTCCTGTATCTAGTAAGATAAATTTGTTCCGAGTCTGTTGGATTTTCCATCTAGCGGTTCTCCTCAGCTGCCCCAGAGAGGGGTAGGACATGTATAATCTGAATTTAAACTTATTTTGCATAAGTATTAAAGATTATCGTTATTACATGCTTACATTCCCCATATCTTTTGTTCATTCAGTCCTGCAATGAATGATGCCCAATAAGTAAGCAAAACTGTTCAGTAATATTGGCAGGGTCCTTCAGACAACAGCCTTTCTTATTGCACAGCTTTGGTTTGTGCTTGGACCATTTTGAACTGAAGACCATGAAAAAGGATTAAGTGGTCATATAAGTCCTGTATCTTAACACGTGTAGCCTCATTTGTCACTTCTTGATCGACAAGTGGTTGTCTTTTACTGGGCTGAACAGCAGTCTTTGAGCATGTATCACCAGAAGGTGTAGTTAGTTGTACTGGACCTCTGTGTGGAATCAGGACAAGATTCTTAATGTTTTCATAGCAGCGAAAGCTAATTATTAATCTTGGAAAATTAAAATGGCATAGTAGTGTGACTATAAAAGCTGGTGGCAAAAAAAGCCCCTCTAAAATGTTAGAAACTCTATAGTAAACATATGCAAACAATGGTACTGTCATGGTTGATTATTTCCCTCCCTCCTCTGCAATTCTATGCAATTTGGGGCAGAGGTGAGATCTGATCACCTTTAGAATGTGTGTCCACTGTCTGATTTCTTATTGGATTGTGACTAGTTTTAACCCCAATATTAGAGGATGGATCAAGGTATTTCCAGAACTTCAGACAGTTTTTCTCTACATTGCTGGGAGCATGTATTTGTTAAGAACCTAACAGATGTCTTAAAGACTTACCTTTTCTCCTGAACACATCTGTGATGCGTTTGGCAGATAAGCTATTGCTATAACAACTGCATTTGCATCCGAGGTAGCAGTGATGAAATAATAATTGGGGAAAAAAATGAAGAATATGTAATTGGAATTAAACCACGTGTATATTTACAGTAACTAAAGTTGATACATGCATTTTCACTTGAAAAAATCTATTTTCAAGTACAAATTGGCATATATAGACATTTAGGCTTGGGTTTTTGTTTTTGTTGGCTTTTTTTTCCCATTTTGTGCTGGTTTGGACAGGGATAGAGTTAATTTTCTTCATCCTAGGAGGCTATGTTTTTGTATTTGTGCTGGGAACAATGTTGATAACACTGATGTTTTAGTTGTTGCCAAGCAATGCTTACATGAAGCCAAGGACTATTTCAGCTTCTCATCCTGCTCCTGCCCTCCTGGCTTCTCTGCAAGAAGCTGGGAGGAGACACAGCCAGGGCAGCAGACCCAAACTGGCCGAAGGGATATTCTGTTCTGTACCATACAACGTCATGCTCGGTGTATAAGCTCAGGGACTTGGCTGGGGCAGGCGATCGCTGCTCGGGGACTGTCTGGGTGTCAGGCAGTGGGTGGTGAGTGGATGCATCACTTGTTTTTTCTTGAGTTTTGGTTTTGTTGTTTTCCTTTTCATTACAATTGATTATTATTAGTAGTAGTATTTTATTTTATTTCATTCGTTAAACTGTTCTTATCTCAAACCATGAGTTTTCGTACATTTTTGTTCCAATTCTCTCCCTCATCCCGCTTGCAGGGGGAGTGACTGTGTGGCAGTGTGGTGTGTAATTGCCAGCTGGGATTAAACCATGACACATCTTTATGCTGTCAGCTACTTGTATCTTTTTTTATGTGGAATATAGAGTTGGAAACATACTGAATTATAGTAACTTCAAGTTACATAATCATAAGAGTTAAACCCAAAACATCTAAAAATACGTAATCATTAGATCGTGTGATCAGGTCTTGCATCGTATGTCCAGTTGTAATTGTATTGTGCTTAGGAAAAACACTATTGTTTTTTAAATTCAACTATCTACTTTTAATCTAATAGAAAGTAATGAAGCAATGCTACTTCAGTGCCCTTAACAACCCTATGCAAAAGCTTTGCAAAATGCAGCATCAGCTGTTCATGGGCCTAACAGTAGTTTTTGAAGGAGCTTTTGTAGAAATCATTTGACTTCTTGTTCCTTGTGATTTTTCAAGCTTTAAAAGGTGGTGTTCAAACAGGCTTGAAATACTGAAGTTGCTCAAGAGCAGAACAGGTGGTTGTGGTGTTGCATGGTAAAGACACAAGCCACCATTCAGAGAATAGCTGTAGAGATGCCAAGGGACACTTACTAATTTTGTGTGTGTTAGGAAATATGTCAGTCATCACCCAATTTGATCTATTTAATTTGAACGGAAGGTCTGAACAATGCAGTGAGGCTCCCAGCAGAAATTGTAATCCTTTCTGGAAGGAGATTAAGTCTTTGTCATGTTTGCAAATTGATTGTTGAAATAGTTTAATAACCTTTAGGGTTGTTTTAAAGTGGTACTGGATTTCAGCTCACCAGACTGTTGGAATTTTGCACTGCATAATGATTGGCCTGGAGTTCACTTTGATCTCATGGTAAACCTCTTGTGATGCTGAAAGACTGGGTTGAATCATCAAGTGATCTTGAAGGTGTAGTATGGGTTACTTTCTGCTTAAGGTTTGAAGAGTAAGAAGAGAAAATGTGGCTGACTGAAAGCATCTTTGTGGGTCTCTGTCTCACATAGACTGGAGAAAATGCTGAGAGAAAATGCTGAGATACTAAATATGCTACCAACTTTATATCTAAAATATTAGACTGATTCATATGGATTGATGTAGAATTGCCTTTTCTAGTTGAACAGACTTTACAATACCAAGCTACATTCATACTTATGGACATAAGTGTGGACTTAAACATTTCTGATTGCATGATGGTTATGGGGAAGCTGGGTAGGGTAATCTCATCTGCTTGTGAAATGCATTGTTCTATAGAATTATCAACTGGAATTTAGAGGCTGCCTCTGAAACGTTCTTGCAGATAATTGGCAACATTCCACCTTAGGAAAGAAAACTGCTAAGGAGTCTGTCATCAGCAATTCAGCTACAGCAGGTCTCTTGAGTGATCCCAAGTTTGACATGAATCCAGAATATAAAACTATAACATACATGCATTTTGACTGCATGCTGTTCTGTTTAATGCTTGGCAGTTATCCTAAAATTCAATAATTGATCAGTAAAAGGATGCTGCTTCTAAATTTTAATTTTGTTTTGTTTTGCTTTTTCCCCACTGCCAAAACAAGGATAAAATAGAGCATGACACATGAGACCATAGTGGTCTCCTAGATATTAAAATCCTGTTAAAGCATATTAATTCTTCTGTTCTGAAAACAGCATGGTTGATAGCAGATGCTATTTAGTAGGATATGCTTTATTTTCTTTGAGCTTCTATTTTGTATTGATTTTGCCCGTGTTTTAGCTTATTTTTAGTTTGCGCTGTTTCAGCTGCAGTGGTTGTCTTGAAAACCTCTTCATAAAAAGAATGCAAAGCGGAGAAACCTTTGTCACTTTTCCTGCTGCCTTTTTCACAGAAATTCAATGTCCTCTTTAAGAAAAGGAAATAACGAAAACCGTAAGAGCATATTTTATACCACTGAAGAGTGGGAATTGCTGGATCCAACCCCAAAAGACTTGGAGGACTCGATGGCCCTGGAAGAAAAGAGGAAACACCTGGCAGAAGGAAGTAAAGGTAAAAGTGGGAGGGAGGAAGGAAGGGGAGTGTATGCCTTACCTTCTTTAGTAGAGTGTGCTGTGTTATGTCTGTCTCAAGGAAGTAAGTGGAAGCTTATCTTTTCTTCACAAACCACATCCAGAGCTCTGTAAATTCTTCTAAAAATTACTTCCTTATGACATGTGTGGAGGCCCCTGCCATTCAGATACAGCAGCGTAAGTGCAAAGCCTTGTTATCCACTGTTTCAGGTTCTGCGGGCATATTGCCATCTCAGGTTTTGTCACTGAAGTTGCAAAGTTAAAGGATGAAGGGAAATGCTGAGGCTTTTGATTACTCAGCTGAGTGTCACCCATTGAAGCAGAATTGCTGTTAGACTTTAAAGATATGCAGTATATACATGTTATATTGGCTTGTTTCTGAAATGGGAAAAAAAGTAGGGATGCATATGCAGTGAGGCTCAGCTGGGCATTGTAACTGGCTCTCGCCTGTGACCAGTGTCTGTCATAACCTTGTGAAGACATTGTTACAGCTCCTAAAGAGCACTTCAGCAACATCCAAGTGATTTAATCTGTTAGAAAACATCCTTATCTCTAAGAATACTCCCGTGGTTATATAAATGGAGGTGAAACCTTACACTGAACTCCTCTTAAAAGAACAGTATGCTGTGATATCAGTTGTTCTAATCACTTCTGAGCTGACAAATATTTGATCTAAAGTTTACTTTGCCGTTTAGTTTACTTTTATTTTCAGTAATGAATTGTGAAGTTCTTTTCCTGTCTCATTTCACAAGTATTAATTTGTGAGATAAAATTGTTATCTGGGAGGGGAGAAGACTTTGAGCTGTATGCTTTTCCCACCAAAGGAATCGACTTGGAAAATGAGGCCTGAGTAACACTATTGTATGGGGCTGTTTGAATGCTGCTTAGAGTCTAATTTTAATGACCATATTTTTTAAAAGGAAATCTGAATGCTTTGAAACATCTTTTTACTATGTGAATTGAACTAGAAGAAATTGTTTTATGCAGGACTCACTAGTTCAGCTTTTCCATTCGATTTTGGCCGCATTCCACACAAAACAAGGCGCCCGTTAAAAGACATGATTGGATCAAGCAAAAACCGGAACAGCAGTGACTCTTCTCCAACGGAGTGGTGTTCTGGTAATGGCAACAAACTAGTCTCTGAACTGCAACTGAAGTATCAGAGCCAGCAGGAAGAGCTGGAAAAGCTAAAGAAAGATCTTTTGAGTCAAAAGGTAATGAAGCCTTCAGGCAAAGAGCATGAAAGCTTGTTAGTTTGCCCTTTATGGCCATCTAACTGCATTAAGATGTAATTGTTCAAAAATAATGGTGCTAAATGAATCTGTTTATAAAATGTCATGAAAGAAAAAGGACCAAATTTTACATCTGTAAAGATTAGATCCCTGAACAAAACTTGGTTTGTATCTTTCTTGTCATCTGAAACTAGATTTCTCAGTGTCTGCCAGGATCACAGATAATCACAGCTTCAAAATCCTCCTTTCAAGTCCTTTTTATTTAGTTTGTGTTTTGTTTCTTTTAATTCTGGAGGAGAGGGTGGGGGAATGGGGACTGACTTCTCTTTGTCTTTCTGTTTCTATCGCTCTTTTATTAACTGTATCATCACAAACAGTTTTGTAAATTATAGACCTAACCATAAACCTGTGTATGCAGTACTGCCTTCTTATTTTATGCTTGTGTGCCCTTATAACTCAGATTTCTTAAATAGGCTTTATCTAAAAGAATTTCTCAAAATCAGTGCATCATTCTAGGTATATCTTAGTGACTTTTCACGTCTTTGTAAAATTCCAGATACATTACTGATAAGTATTGCAAACGCTTCTAGGGTTAAATGTACCTTCCCACAGTTCCCCAGTGTTGAATCATTAACCAAACATGGGAAACAGCAAAGGTGATAATCCAGATTAGGGCAATTTGTAAGGGAGCAGTCTGCTGTTCTTGCTTTCTTAGTGTTTGTTGTTGATACGGAATATCTTCTTTTCTTCTTGTGTGTGGTTGTTTTGTTTTGTTTTGGTTTTTTTTTGTTGTTTCGTGTTTTGGATTTGTTGGTTGCTTTTTTTTAGTTTTGGGGGTTTGGCTTTTTTTACAGTTTACCTTTTGGAGAGCTTCTGGTAGCAGCTAAGGCAAACTCTGACAGTATTTCTTCTCTTTTATGTTTCACTTTGACTTATTTGCATGCAACAGCCTTTACTTCTTGAATGCCATAGTAAGATCTCATTCCAGCAAGGAGTCAAGTAGGGTTTTACTTTCAGTGTAACTGCCTTAAAAATCAGCTTGTTTTATGTGTGTGTATCTGTGGTTCCCCACGCAAAACAGATACACCTTTTATGTAAGTGGATAAATGTTGTAATTGTCCAGAATTTGTGCAATCGCATGAGCAAAGATCCTTGTCCTCTTTTAGTGTGAAGGAATTGAAGACAGAATTGTTAGATGAATGTGTTTTCAAAAAGAAGTTCTAGTTCAGAGCCTTTGATTCTGTCTTTTTTGCAAAGACCACAGAAAGTCCTCCCTTGTGGCAGGTCGGTTAATTACTTGGCTGATTCTGTGGCAAGATTTTCTAAACGGCCCTCCAGAGACTTCCTTTTCAGCAAAGCCACGTGTATTTTTTTTCTCCTTTCATTTTCTGTGCATCTGTTAGGGAAGAGAGCAATTAGTTGTCTTTTTCTTTCCCATTCAGTATGTTTCATTCATAATTCATTTTTTTTTTTTGGTTTAAGCCCTCTTCCTATTTATCTTTCTAAAACAGGGTTTCTTACAAGGAAGCCTTTTTGAGCTTCCAGGTAACTGTGGGGCCACAGCTGTCAACTGCTCTTCCCAAACCTGTTGTAACCTTTCTAGACAGGATCCTTAGCTCAGTGAAAGATGCTGAAGCCATCCATATAGGCCAGTCATTGTAAGATGTTAGCCTGCTAGAAATTGTTGTGCAAATGTTTCCTTTTTTCCTCAAGACACTGCCATGAAGTCTGTTATAAGCTGATGATTCAGATGCAAAATCCATTCCAGAGCTTTTATTTTTTTGCTTGACATTAAGTTTCTAAGTTTTATACAACTTACAACTTCAATCTTTCTTTTTAAAATTTCGTAGGAACTTGTGCGACTCCTGCAGCAAACAGTCCGATCTTCTCAATATGACAAATATTTTGCAAGCCGTCTTTGTGAGGGGGTTCCCAAAGACAAATTAGAGCTGTTGCACCAAAAAGATGACCAGATTTTGGGTCTCAACAACCAGCTTGAAAAGTTAAATCTGGAAAAAGATAGTCTCCAGCAGGAAGTAAAGAATCTGAAATGTAAAGTTGGAGAACTCAATGAGCGGCTGGGTATGTTGATGGAAACTATTCAAGCTAAAGATGAAGTGATCATGAAGCTCTCTCGTCAGCTCAGCGAATGTGAGGACAATACCTCCTCTCAGAGTGGAGCAGTAAATTCTTCTGTGGCCGCCTGTACTAATAAGGAACTACAGGAACTGGACAGACTAAAAGTAAGAGCAATGTCTCTGTCTTGGTGCATAGGGGAATCTCTACTCCCTGTAAAAACTACTTTCTAGTTTGCTGTACTGTTTGAGGAGATCACTGCAGCAGTTCTCCAAAGTACTCGTCAACTGAGGCTTTCTCTGCTTGGAATCTACACTTTGAACTGTTATGTGGCAATCTGAACAGGACTTTTATACTTTAAGCTGGTCGGTACATCTCTAGCACAGTGTCCCATACTTTCAGTAATTTAATCATTGGTGTGGAGGAGGAGTGATGTGAGAAGTAATCAAAGGAACAGGAAAAAGTAAGGGTAAGAGGAAAGTATGAGCATGGAGGAAAACAATCAGAAAGCTTGCCTTTTTTTTTTTTAAATATCAGAAGTGAGGAAACAAAGAGCATGTGGAATGGCAAAGGTGAGGTCTGAGGAGAGATAAAAGGAGTATAAGAACCTGTTTTATTAATGCTGCTCCAAATGTTATCAATGCCTTTCCCCCCCTTTCTAACCTACCTCAGTGAATGTGTCCAAAGTTCTTAATGGAGTTGCTGAAGTTAGTCACTTTGCTCTAAATATGCTTTCTTGCCTTTGGATAAATGTCGTCCTCCAAATTGATTAACATTCCAAGTGATTTGGAGTGTGTGAGGCACAGCACCACCCTGTGCACCCTGTGCTCATGTTTGGCATGTGTGTTTGACTTGCGTGAAGACTAAAAATGAATATTTGATTTGATCCAGATATTTGTAATGATTAGTCCTGTTAGTAGCTGCTTGTTCTGTATTAAGGTATGCTTTCTCTGGTAGGCATTTACTATTGGTAAGATATTTTTATTAAAAAAACAGTTTGCTTTTTTATCAACAGGACAATCTTCAGGGTTATAAGACCCAGAATAAATTTTTAAATAAGGAGATTTTGGAACTTTCTGCTCTACGAAGAAATGCAGAAGCAAGAGAGAGAGAATGGCAGGCAAAGGTCAGACTAACACAGCATGTTCTCGTTTTAACAATGTCTAAAGCAGTTTTCAAAAATTCAGTTGTAAATCTGGACAGGGAAGGTAACTGTGGAATGGAAGTGGAATGGCTTAAATGTATTAAATGTGGTAGCTTAAAAAAAAAAATTCCCCTTCCCACCCAGTCCTTACAGGCTAATCATTCTGAATGGATTCTTGGAAGAAGTAATTGGCTTTAAAATAATTTTAACCACTGGAGCTTTTTTCACAATTTATGTACACAGACATGTATATTTCTGAAAACATTGTTTCCTCTGAATTAAGGCCGCAATAATTTTTCTGAACTATGCAAAGGCAGGATGTGTAAGGATTTGATACATCACTGAGTAGAGCTTTCTCCTTCTGAGCACAAAGGATGACTCCTGANCAGACTAAAAGTAAGAGCAATGTCTCTGTCTTGGTGCATAGGGGAATCTCTACTCCCTGTAAAAACTACTTTCTAGTTTGCTGTACTGTTTGAGGAGATCACTGCAGCAGTTCTCCAAAGTACTCGTCAACTGAGGCTTTCTCTGCTTGGAATCTACACTTTGAACTGTTATGTGGCAATCTGAACAGGACTTTTATACTTTAAGCTGGTCGGTACATCTCTAGCACAGTGTCCCATACTTTCAGTAATTTNTGTGGGGAATGTAACTTTGCAAGTGTGTTTCTGTATAGATGAATTGCGTATAGAGAAGTTGCCGGTAAATAATGAAGATTTCCATTGCCTGGAGCTAGGAAAATTGCACACATCCGTAGCTAAGGCAAGATATACCTGTAGCTGTGGTTTGGTAGGGTTTGCTTTTGTTTTGGAAACGATGCACACAGCAGCCAGGTCTAAATGCTGAGCTTTTGGCATGGTGGTGTGTGTTTGAAATTCCTACCTGCTATTACCTAACTCAGATCTTTAAAACGCCATTTAAGTTTTTTGTTCAAACATGCATAGACTAAAGCTGTTATTTTAAAGCACAAAATGGTGAGTTGTACTTCCCACAACGTAATGATAATTAAAGCTTGCTCAGATTTTCCGCATGTTAAAATACGTGTGATAGAAAATCTCCAGTCTACTATTCTGCCTTAAAGGCTTCCTGTAAAAAGCCACAAGTATCGGAGGTTTCTTTCCCAAGTACTTTAAATACAGAATTTTACAGTAGTGGAATAAAATGCATGTATAATTTTTATTTTCCACACATAAGAGTTTTATGTTTTCTGGTGCTACAAAAATGGGAAAGTAAAGCTTCCTGTTCTTGACTTACAGGTTTCTAAGCAACATAAACTAAGAGAATAATATTGAACCAGATTTTAAAAGAAGTGTCGTGCAAAGTAAGTTTCTGAAGACTTACAATATTATATGTTGTTTTCTGCAGTATACTAGCTTGGAAGCCAAACTCTGTCAGATAGAAAGTAAATACTTGATCTTGCTTCAAGAAATGAAAACTCCTGTTTGTTCTGAGGAGCAGAGTCCTGCTCGAGAGGTCATCACACAGTTACTGGAAGATGCCTTGAAAGCAGAAACCAGTGAACAACCAGAACAAGCATTTTTCAAACCACACCTGGTCAGGTAATGTGGTCCTATTAAAATAAATGCATGTGTATGTGGGTCAGTGGGCCTGGTTCTAACACTGGGAAACAGAGAGCAGGGGATATATTTGCAGGATTTGGGGCTTTTAATGTATTTCCCTTCATAAATGACAGTATCATCATTAAAATCTTTTTGGCTGTATAAACATTTATTGTTTTATTTGAGGTAGAGAACTTAATTGTTGTCATATACTGCTGAAGGTGAACTACTGAAGAGATGGGTTAATTTGAACTTGTCTGTGTTCTTAAATACATTGCTTAATCTGTGTAGTAGTATGTACTGGAATATGGGCACAAAGTCTTTTGAATATGGGGTTATAAAATAATTATTAAATAAAGGATATACTTCAGAAAAATGTTTAGTAATTGTTAAAACTTGAAAACTCTGGGGAGTGGCTTGAGGGATATTTGAAGTAACCTTAGGGTAGGAACTTGAGAGTTTCAGGGCTACTGAACACATTTTTAAAAGCCTGTTTTCCCCCCCCTCTGTTGCAGTGAATATGATATATATGGTTTTCAGACGGTGCCAGAGGATGATGATGAGGAGAAACTAGTAGCAAAATCACGAGCTCTGGACCTGAGATCACTTTCTCTCAGTGAAAATCGAGAGATCTCCACAGGAGTAAAATGGGAAAACTATCTTGCAAGCACGATGAACAGAGAGATGATGCGCAGTGTAGAACTAAAGAATCTTATTCGATCTGGAATTCCACATGAACATCGCTCCAAGATGTGGAAATGGTGTGTCAATCTCCACGTCAAAAAATTCAAGGACAGCACTGTTCCTGGGTACTTCCAAACCTTGCTTCAAAATGCTCTGGAAAAACAAAATCCTGCATCTAAACAAATTGAGCTGGATCTCTTGAGAACTTTGCCAAACAACAAACATTATTCCTCCCCGACATCCGAAGGGATCCAGAAACTGCGAAATGTGCTGCTGGCATTTTCCTGGAGAAATCCTGATATAGGATATTGCCAAGGGCTCAACAGGTAAGATTTTGCAAATCTTGAGTTATAACTATGCAGTGAAACACTTTCAAATCACATGTATAGCAATGTGCTTTTGACAGCAATTTGTCTTATGGGCTGTATCTTCATAACTTGCAGGGTTTTAATAAACAAGTAACTATCACAATTTTTTAAAGCGATAAAAACACAAAAGATTTGGATCATGAAACTTGTAAAGCCAGCTTGCAAAAGAACTGGAACTTGAATTAACTTGCATAAGAAATGGACTACTTCAGTCTAGCCTTACGTTGTCTTCATGTCAGTTGTAGGGGATCTTTTTGCTTTTGTGTGCAATAATTTGTCAGGTTTTTTAATATT
Organism: Syrrhaptes paradoxus; assembly: GCA_013400615.1. Taxonomy (NCBI): domain Eukaryota; kingdom Metazoa; phylum Chordata; class Aves; order Pterocliformes; family Pteroclidae; genus Syrrhaptes; species Syrrhaptes paradoxus. Next base: position 30,758 of record VZTO01019286.1, on the reverse strand, counting down.
TTTTTAAACAAGCAGAAATAAATGCTTGAAAGTTTTTTGTAGTGTTAAGGCCACAGATTTCAACATTTCTTTCAGGGTGCCTTCAATCAGAATTGCATCAATCAATTTAAGGATGATTCTTGTGTTACAAGAAGTCATTGCAATTGCTGTTTGCCAGAATAGTTTTGGTACTTTGAGATCTGTAGTAAGGGAAGGTGTACTGGACTAGAGTAAAAGACTTTTGAGCAGCTTTATCATTTGGAACTGCACTGAAGAAGTAGAATAGAGGCAGAGAATAGTGTAGTAAAGGTAGTGAGGTGGCGGTGGTAGCAGTAGTAGAGGTGGTGTATAATACAATAATAAGTAGTCTTATTTTTGAGTATTCAACACTAGCGGATGTGTTCTGAAGGTCAGTAATACATTTTTAATATTGATATTGTCTCTGGTATGTCACAAGACATGTCTGAACAAGACAGCTGTTGCAACCTTGGAGCAATGTGTCTCTGTTGACTGGAAGGTGTTAGAAATGCTTTTGCTAAATTTGAATTTTCTCTGCAGCATTATTTTTTCCTGGGACCTTTTTGGTCTTATTTTTGATTTTACTGTAAATCTGTGTTTGGATATACTTAGAGAAGTTAAAAGCAAATTAAATATTTATTCCTTGCTTTAGTCCTGTTAAGCTTTTAAAGTGTGATCATCTAATTAAGCTGTGTAACATCAGAAGCAGTTCATGTTGTTACAGCTCATCTTGTACACAGAAATAAAACAAGTTTGCTTGGAGAAATACATTGGAGGTAACTTTCCATATTCAACTATCAGCAACATGAAGCTATTCTCTTTTTCTTTCAGAATATTTGTTGGAAACAGGAAATGAGGAATGCTGTAGGATTTTTTTGTTCTCTGCTGTAAGAAATTCTTAGGACAAGTTTAGTCTTTGAAAAATTTTAGGGCTTTTTTATTTTCCTTAAAAGACAACAGTAGATAACAACAACGGTGTTACTTGCATTTATCTTAATGAATATAAAGTAAGCTTGCTGGAAAGGATTTTTGTAAACTTGCAACAGTTTTGTGTGAAATGCAAGAACCATCTGTTCTTTCTCCTCTTCAGTAAAGACAAAAGTAGTACATTTAGGACTTGGAAACTTCTAATTATTTTGCCTTAGTTCCAGGAACAAAGGCTTCTAGCAAATTGCTTTGCTTTTGCCTTTATCTGTTTTCTTATTTAACTGAACAAAAATACTTGGCGTGGCTGAGAAGGCTTCTCATTGCCTCATCTTAAACTTCACTAGCAGTTTTCTGCTTAGTGCTCTCCTGTTAATACAGTTATCTCTGCTGAACAGAAACAAAGGTTTTACTGTAATTGTTCTTCATATATTTTGTGATACTATAATAATATTTTTCTTCAAATAAACCCTATTTTCAGATTGGTAGCAATTGCCCTTCTGTACTTGGAACAGGAAGATGCTTTTTGGTGTCTAGTAACAATAGTGGAAGTTTTCATGCCTCGTGATTATTATACAAAGACACTGCTAGGATCTCAGGTATGTGCTCTGCCAAAATAAAGCCTGGTCCTGTAAACTGCAGCCAGTCAAAAACGTTTCTCTGAAACTGTCCAACAGGCCTCTCTGGGGGACATGCTGAGTTGACAGAAGTGAGTGCCAGGCACCAGGGCCCTCGTTTGGACAATGGCTCTGAGTATAGTGGTGCAGTAACTTCAGTCACCTGCATGGAGCTCTGGTCCTTAAACCCTCTTCTGATCATTAGCTTCACGATATTGTCTGAACTGTTTTATTATTTATTTCTGCAAAACTGGGAGGGTTGTGGGGGCAGCGGCGTGTGTGTGGAGGTTATGCGTTCTCTGGGAGAGAGGGGGTGAGAATGCCTTTCATGGTTTTGCAAGCAGCATACACTGTCGCGCTCCTCTGCTTCCAGGCGGTGCTCTGGTCCGTGCTACCACCTCCCTCCAAGCCTTTCCCCAGCTTGTTCTCTGCTCTGGTGCTCCTGCACCAGTGCAGCACTGGTGACATGTAGTGGGAACACACCATCTGCGTGTGAAGAGCCCTGTGAGACTGGGGGTGGGCTGAGAAGCAAAAAGCTGTGTCAGCAAGGGTGGTGCATCTAGCTTGGAAGTGTTAGCTAGGCAGTCCTGGGTTTCCTGGTTACTCTTGAAAAGCTTGCACTTAGAGTGGTAACAGCCCTACTTTGAACCGTATATATGCTGGGAAACGTAGGAGCAATAGTGTCCTATTTGTCATCTCTTTAGGTCGATCAGCGAGTGTTCAAGGATTTGATGAGTGAGAAGCTTCCGCGACTGCACGCTCATTTTGAACAATACAAAGTTGACTATACTCTTATAACTTTCAACTGGTTTCTCGTGGTGTTTGTCGACAGCGTGGTTAGCGACATCCTTTTTAAAATCTGGGACTCCTTCCTGTATGAGGGACCAAAGGTGAACTGAATGAGATAAATTTTCCAGTTGTTACCTGGTAACAAAATACTGTGGTGTTATTGAGTGCAGGGTGGAGAAAGGTTGTTTCACAAGAATCCTATCAGTTAAAATGACTGGTAGGAAAAAAAGGGAGGAGATGCGTATGAATAACCAGTCAAAAGAGTTTTTGTTTTATCTGTGTTCTGCAAGTCAAAAACTTTGAGTTACATCTAAGAATTCTAAAAGTGTTTTCCTTTCACCAGCCACCATTTTTTGTTAACGTTTGAAAAATAAAACTATAGGCAGTGCTGTTAACTCCTACATGCAGCTGTCAATCCATTTTAAGTAATTATAGCAAAATGAGAGCTACTCTTACATTAAGTGAAGAAGACAGAAGTTAACAGTATTGGAAAGATGTAAGAATTAGTTGGCACCAAGTGCTAATATTTGGCTTGTCTGCAGCAACTATTTGTTTAATTTCTGCAGACATTTGAAGTACAACTGACAAACAATGACTATCTGGGCTCCTATCTCATAAATTAAGGGGTGGGGGTGAAAGAATTTTCCTGTATTTCATACTTGTGAAATTGCAGTGAAATAAAATTGGTGCAGGAAAAAAATAATTGGATTCAAACACGCTAGTAACGCTAGAGCAGATGTTGTAGGCAATTGGAGAGAACAGAGTTATAAATAAGTAGACAGAAGCTGGGTGTTAGCTAGATATCTTGTGGGCCTTGTCTGAGCTTTGCAACGTGCAGTAGTATTTTGGTTGTGTATTTGTTCAAATCGGTTTTAAGCATCATGGTATTTTGTGAAGGCAGCCAAGTACAGGCTGATGAAGTTCAGAACTTACTGAAGCCTTTTCAGAATGAAGGGAGATAATGCTTTTTCCAGCCCTTGACAAAGCTGATTGACAAATTGGTGTCAGAAGTTCCTTCTTCATCAGTCCCCCAGTGTGTGGGGAGAATTCAAGGCATTGGAAAACAACCTGTTTAAAAAGTGAAACTTGATGTTAGACCTGAAGTAACTTAAGTGCATTCAACAAGCACAGCACTCGTTGTTCCACCAGCTGTGTTAGGAACTCAATACTTGAATAGGTTTGTATGTTGTAAACACATTGTACAACATTGTGTTCTGGGTAGAACTGCGGAACACCGTGTCTGGGTTACAGGCCACAAGAGAAGTTTTTGGAAGCTTTTGGAAATGGGGGATGGGGCAGGGAGTGGCAGGGAAAGGAGATAGAGGGAGGTGTGCTGAGATAGCTCAGATAGAGCCTGTAGGAAGAGTAACACTTGTCCTTTGAGTTTACAGTAGATAAGAGTGGGAATCAGTGCATTCTGTTCTTGAGAAGAACCAAACGTGTGTGTGTTTTTATCAGGTAATATTCAGATTTGCCCTGGCACTTTTTAAATACAAAGAAGAGGAAATCTTAAAACTGCAAGATTCGATGTCCATTTTCAAGTACCTTCGATATTTCACCCGCACTATACTTGATGCTAGGTGGGTAACTCAAAATTGTGTGTAATCGAAAGACTTGTGGTGGGGCATGGAAGTCTGTCTGTGGGTTCTTTGTTCTGTTTTCATTTAGATCTTAATTTAGATATAAAGCAACTAGAGATGAAACTAACTGCTAAGGTTTCTTATGAGTAGTTTTATTTAGTGCAGACAAAAGCGCAAGTGATGAATGCATAATTGTAAATTTTTAGGTATAAAACTGAGATTACTTTGGCAAGTTGGTCTTGTTTAGCAGTTGTATCATAGTAGCAACACTTAAGAATTTCAACCATAGATAAAGTTTTACCCTGCATTGTGAATACAGCTTAGGTTGTGAAATGTTTTATGAAAAATAAAAACACATCTTGGCCCAAGTATTAACATGTGAGCTATGAACCATTAAGTTTAGATCTCTTCTGCATCATTAATACATAGGCTAATGCCACATGACTCCAGCTGGCTTTAAGATATACTTTGAAGGGGAGAATACATACAAATTAAACATTCTTCTGTTCTTCAATTCTTGCATAGGAAATGCAGTTTGTAAATTAGGGCCTAATATTTTAGGTTCCTGGTTTCAAGACTGTAGTGCAGCAGATTAAGATTAAAAGGAAAAGTCATATTGGGATTGGTTTAATGTCTGACAATGTTTTGTAAAGCTACTGAAACTCACTGATTTTGAATGTAGTACAAAATCATATGCTGGGAGTTGTGGTGTTTGTTTCTAACGTAATTACATGTGAAGTTAGGCTTGTACTTTGGCTCCTACTGCAAGAGCTATTTATTATTTTTACTTCCTGTATTTCAGTTTTACCTGGAGCGAAGTTAAAACTGAATAATCTTACTCTGTGCTTAAAAAGGATTGTTGGGTCTGATGCAGGGAGAATGTTCTGCACCTGATTTAAATGGTAAAAGCCTTGATGGCAGATGTTGGTTCCTCTGCTGAAATCTCTCCAGAAACTCTGGAGGGGGAATTGCATGGTGCTTTGTATTTTAGCATTCCCCACTTTGATTGGAAGAATGGTGGACAGTTGTACTCAGCTGTTGGACCAGATTCCAAATCTGGAAATGACAGAGACGTGAACTAGATTTTGAGAAGATGGTGCACGTATTTTTAACAGAAAAACAAATAATAAAACAAATCTGTGGATACTTTATAATTGATAACTAGGCTATTTTGTAGCTTATAATCACACGTAATATGTAGTACTACAGCAGTATCACCAGAAACTAAAGGTTGCAAAAGAAAAGGAAAAAAAAGTTAATTTTTTTTGCTCTTGCATAATTTGAACAAAATGTTTATATTTAATCAGAGCTGCAGATTTGGTTTTCTCTTCCTTTTCCAGTTATGTAAAGGAAATGATGGCTTAGCTCTCCTGTCTAAACTTTCTGGTGCTGAGAGAACCTATTTTAAAGATTTCTAATATTGCTGGTAGAGATCTTACTTTGATGTTAACAAAATGAGCTAATCGGGTATCTCTTGGCAGATGGCGAGGGGAGTTAAGGTGAGGGCAGAATTCAGTGCATCAAATATACAATACAAATGTATTCTATGCTGGTCTGTAAAGCTGAGTTTTAGAATTTAAAAAGTTGGGAGTTGAAAGTAGTGGGGTAGTGCCACCTAGGGGATGGGAATTTGGCTGCTGGAACTGACAGGGCACGATGATTCCAACCACCTGGTTTCTTATTTGACAATTTTTGTATGAAGTTTTATGCCATTAAAATTTAAACAATACATGAGGCCTTTACTGATACGGTTGAAAGGTCAACTTGTAGACGAAAAATTCAGAAATATTATTTTTATGGAATTCATGGACATCCTGAATGGGTTAGAAAATTATTTCATACAGAATTTAAGCTTTCTAGTGGAGAAAAGTCTCTACAGACGTGCGCATAATTATATCTAGATTATAGGATGTTATAGTTAGGTTTTTCTACAGGTGGAAGTTGTGTTCAATAGCATGTTGTGCACAGGTAGAGAAGCTGTCTTCTAATGTTGTGTAATCTTGCAGGAAACTGACTGGCATTGCTTTTGGAGACCTGAATCCTTTTCCATTACGTCAGATCAGGAACCGGAGGACCTATCACCTGGAAAAAGTCCGTCTTGAACTAACTGAACTAGAAGCCATTCGTGAGGATTTCCTGCGTGAACGAGAGACATGTGTAGAAAAAAGGGACCTTATTAGTGATGATGAGGAGGATAGTTGAAAATACTCAACATAAACTTTTCTTTGGGATCGTGACCAAAGTGAGTTAACCTCCAAAACACTTTATTGATCCTGTCAAACAGAATGTAGACTAGTTGCTTTTGGAAATATGCAGGACAGATTTCCAAACCCCAGCACTTTGAGAAATATTGCTTTGTATGGAGGCCAAACACTTCTGTTTACATTTATGTTCATGGAATTTGATGTAGAGCACTTAATATCTGTCTCAGTTTAGTCAAACAGCTGAGTTGCCAGGTTTTTTTCTGCAGTGCATTTAGTGTCTGTATGTGAAGCAGTAGTAAGAAAAGTCCATGCTCTGTTTACTACGTTCATTGCCATTCTGTGGTTTTTTTTTGGTGTCATCCTGTTTTTCATAGCGCAGGTTCAATGTGGGAGTATGACATTTTTTGATTTCGGGTTGGTTCTATAAATGGCTTTCATCATGTTGTCCTTGAATAAACTAGCCATTCTGGAGGTCACAAACTAGAAAAGTATGGAATGAAGTATAGGAAGAACTCTTACATTCCTTTGTCTCTTCCTGAAGTGATGTGAAATGGATCATCAAACAGAACACTTAACTATATGTACTTAAAGTAAAGGTAAAGTGAATACATATTTGTCCCTGAATGTTCAGTGTATACTGAAACAGTGATATCAAACATCACTTTTGCTTTTCTGGGCAGCTGTGTTGATAAAGGTTCTCATTAATGCAAATGGTTTTATAGATCAAATTCTGTTTAGTCGGTTTTATTTCTATTAACTCTTTTGATTGCATGTCTCAAAAAAGCCACAACCAAAAAACAGCTATTATGGAAGAAGAATGGAGCGGGCCACAGGACTACAGACTTCTAGTAGCTAATCAGTTGTGTATCTGTGGAAGGCTTTTTTTTCTTTTTTTTTTTTTAATTGTAATGCTTTTCCCTATTTAGGACTTAAAATAAGACAAAGTCTTGATCTTTAAGAAGAAACACGACATTCTTTTTGCATGAATGTATAATGATTGTACAAGAGTGGTAGAGATAGTATTCCTAAAACAAAACAAATATTTATCAATTGATCAAAGGAGCCTAAAGGTCACAGCATACACGCAGAAATACACGATCCTTTTCCAGTGGAAAGATGCAATATTCTCTTAATGTGCTGAGCTTTGCTGTGAGACTTGCATATGTGTCCTACAAGAGAGCTATAGGGAAACATTTGAGGTGTTTAGCTGTGGTGTTTCTGACTATGGAAGTGTGGCTGAAGGCTATTCTTTCTCATTTGATGACTAGCAATACTCTTAAACAGTTCTGAGGATGAGGAAGGTTTCCTTCTTGCTGGCTATTCTCTGGACTTTCTTGAGCTGTTGGATTGACTTAAACATTGTGTCTGGATGCATCATGATGAAACTAGCATTCAAATAGTAGGCAGCAAATAGCTCAGGTCTGGCAAAGTGGTTAATTAACAAAAACCAAAACTGGTAGTCAGGAACGGTCAAGTGCATGAAGCTTCTACTTCATCTGTTTTCTTCTGGGTTTCTGAGAACAAGTAGGACTTCCTTGTCAGGTATACTCATGTGGTTGTTTCACAAAACTTCAGTGTGTGCAGGGAGAAATCCTGCTTCTGTTTCACAGCACTTTTTTTCTTAAGAATGTATTCATAATTAGTCAATTTATCTGGAAGGGAAATATTTAATCAGTGGTGAATGTTGTAACTTACAGGACTACTTTTGATATAAAATGTATGCTTCTTATATGACATATAATTTTTAATTAGCCAACGAATCCTTGCCAGTGAGGGACACGTGATATGATCATCCTGATTTGGAAGTTTTGTCTTCTGAAATGTCCCCTACCTTGTCTATTGTAAGTAGTAGCTTGGATTATTTTTTATTCTCTAGTTACTCTTGGTTGTGTACTTGAGTTTATTAGGCAGGTTTTTCATATTATTGCATGTACTGTATTCTTTTTTTTACTTACAATCAGTGTTTGACTATAAAAATGGGACCAGGTTTTCTAATTTTACAGTTACGCTGTCTTGGTTTTGAAAGAGCTGGTCTCTAAATCAATCTGTAATGTTCACTTTTTTTTTGTTTTAATCTTGTTTTCAAGTGTTAAATGTAATCTTTCTAAATTGAAGATCTTCTGTCCAATGGCAACAGTTGAAATGTTAAGGTAAAGAATTTAGAAGTATGTACCTTATCCTATTCCTTCCTGTGAGTCTGTTATTCCTGGTTTTTGAGTCTTCAGTATGAACTAGTCCTATGACTTCAGGTGATGTTTTCAGACTGATTGCACTGAAGTCTTTAGGTTGTGTGGTAAAATTAATCTTAGGGCAACTGTTCAGGAAGTTCTCTAGCTGACAACATGACCTGCAGTGCTACAGGACACCTTCTTTTTTACAGTTGGGCTGATGGTTAACTTTGTGTGTGTGGTGTTGTGTTTCATTATAGAAGTTGTTACCCCATTGTACAGTAAAACTAAGGAGCTCTGTTCCTTATGCCATGATGTGAATCTAATATGAGTGTGAGAAAGCTTAGGGAAATCATGTTGTCTGAGTATTTTGATAGCTTGTGAATATGAAATTAGTTGATGCTCTTATACTCAAGTTCCTGGTGAGCTGTTGGCATCATTTTGTTAAGCATCGCTACTGATGCCTGAGCTAAAAGGTCAAAGATTGCAGAGGCGTCTGACCTGACCATTGGAAGGCTGCATAGAACACCAGGGGAAGCTTGCCTTGCTGTTGCAAATGTCTTTGGGTGATGTTAGTTTCCTAGTGGTGCTTAATCTGGTAACTTTGAGGAGTAGTAACTAGTTAGGGATGTGCAAGATGCACAGGCAGTATTTAAACCCGATGAAACCTGACAAAAATACAGTGCGACTCAGGGGCTTGCGAAACCGGAACTGTGTAGATGCTGAGTGTTTGTATTTAGAGGTGAAGTTCCAAAACAGTGCATGAGGATTTAACATTCCTGCCAGCCATTTAGTGGGAAATAGACGTGTTGAATGCAAATGAAGACTGCCAAGACTATTTTTTTTAACTTCAAGATAGTGCACGTATGTGCAAAGGGTTCCTTATGCATGGTTCCCACTATATGTGATGTAAACCAAACCACTGGGTTGCATCTTACAGAATATTTCTCCCCTTCAGACATGTATACATGGCTTTCCAGTGAAACTTCTGGTTACTTCTTTAAAACATTCCATTATCTTCTGTTAAATAGTCAAAAAATTGGTGCACAACTCCTCTAGCTGTTAAAACTGCACAGTGTTTCAGTTTTACCTGTACCTGCGTATGGTCAGTGTTATTATCCAGTGTTATCAGATTGTTTGGTGGGGTTTTTTTACCAGCTATGTAATCAATAAAAAGGACTTTTTGTTGCTTTTTAGGTGTCTTCTGTGGCAGATTCTCCCTTTCCCCTCAGTCTTTATAAATGTGGTAAGATATTTCAGCAGAAAGGGACAGATTTTTTTTTTTCTTAAGACATCAGGAATGAATGAATGGTCTTAAATTTGACAGAGTTGTATGTTCAGTCATGCTTAACTGAGAAATTGAAAATTAATCAATTTATTTCATGAATTTATGCAGCTGTTTCAGTGAATGTTCCCTTAAGTGCCATGTTAGAAATCAGCAATATGCGGTACAAGAAATTTGAATCACAAAACATGTGATGATATTTTCATAAAGATTAATGTAAAGAAAAAAATAAATTGTTTATTCCTTTATAGCTTGCTCTGGTTCTTGTTTTTTTTTCCATAACAGATGGAAATAACTGCAGGTGCCATGAGAACAAATCGTTAGTAAAGCTGGTGTTTTTGTCTGATAATGTGATTTGAGAGAGCCTCTATATAGGAACATATGTGCCAACTTGGCTTTGACGCATGAAGATGTGAACTGTAGGCATGTTGCATGCCAGGTGATGCCGACAGGGACAGGGTAAACTCTTGGTGTCCTTACTTTCTTGGGAGAGGAGGGAAGGGGAGGGGAGATTAAATTTGCATGAACGCTCACAGGGAACAGTCTTCCTAAGAAACATGTATTTGTGTGGTATCTCCTGACATCAAAAGCCTCCGTAGCAGGCCCGGGTGCTAATATTCTGCTAAAGCCTTTGGTAGCCAAGTGCATAATTTCTGCTGCTTTGTAATCTTAACAAAGCACTGACTTAATTTGGAAATCTAGCCTCAATGTCTGTCTTTCAGATACGATTTTTTGGTGTTAGCTTGATTCCTTTAAAGAGGGTACCAAAACTGCTTCGGATATGAAACTTAACAGCTGAATGCTTGTGAGGGAGGAAAAATAAGAGCTGGGACACCATTTTAATGGCATGTCTAAGCAGTTCTGTCAGAGGTGAATAGTGCACAGAGTCCTCTGGCTCTGCTTACAGGATGGCTGTTAGGAGTGGACAGTTGGAAATCTGTTCAAAGGGGTTGCAAAACAGGATAAAGAGCAGCAATTGAGGGCCTAAGGACCTCCTGTCCTGTATTTTTTAATATTGAAAAATTAAGTCGAAGGAATAAATTCTGGGAAGAGAGTGCATAGGGAGCAATGTTCTCACTCGGATACTTGCATAGTTAGCTGGAGCAGGTTGTGTTGCCCTAACAGCTGCTGAGGCCTGTTAGAGAACAGCTGAGGCTCCTGTTTCCTCCTTGGTTCTGCACTTGAGACATGTGTTCTCAGTGGATTTGCAACAAGGGTGCGAGTGTGGCGGATGTGTATAGCTGATGTATGTTGTTAAATACCTTATTCCAAAGAAATGCATTAACATAGAGAGGATGAGTGCAGCCCACCTGCTCTGAACTGAGACCAAATACCCGCAGAGTCTCGCTCTCTGTTCTGGGTGCCTCAGAGATGCCAAGAACACACTGAAGTCTGCTGGTATTGCAATATGTCAGGGGTTCATTCTGTGGGATTTTCAGAAGTGCTAAACATAGCTTCCTTATCTGCAGCTGCTTGAGTTCACTGGAAGCAGAATCCATGTAGTGCTGAAGCTTTAAGAATTCCCACAAATGAAATACATTCTCTCAGATAATGCAAAGGAAGGGTGTGCTCTGCCTTGGAAGTTTCCCTCTGGAAAAGAAGGTAAAGGTTCAGTCACAAGGAAAGTAGAGTGATATTTTCATCATGATACTGTGCTGTAGAAGCCATGCTTCCCTACAGTTACACCCATTTCCAGTGCTAGCTTTTCAGAGGATTAAGCTAGAAAGCAAAACTCAAGACTGTGTTTTTGTTAATGAATGTGATATTAAAAACCCAAATAGTTTTCTTATTAAATAACTATCCTCTACCCTGAATTATCTGGGATGTTGTAAAGAGAAGTAAAATAATTAAAGCATTCAACACTAGAATATATCTGGGGAATTAAGACTACTTTGGCCTTAATTAAGATACTTCTAGCCTTGAGTGACTGCATCCTGCCTGTGTGTTTCAAATGAGGTGTACCTTTTTCTGTACAAAACAGTTATGTTTTTGCAGTGAGCTGCCCCTAAGACTTCAGGTTTGAGCTGATGAACTGACTCAGTGGTGTCCTCAAGCGCTGTGATTGGTGATGAACCTGTTAAATAAGCTATTTACCTGTTTTTCTGGTATTTAATCCTGGAACTCCCCCTGTGGAACATAAGGTATGGGCTTCCTCCTTTATTACTTACTAAAGGAGACTGGTAAATGCATAGTTAGCAGATGCTGAAGTGTTTGCTTATGCTGCCTGCTTCAAACGCTCTTCAGCTTTGACTTTTCCGTCCCATTCGTGTCCTGTGTGCACATAAAGGCTTTTGCCCTGGCTGCCAAAGACATTACGAAGAAGTCTGAGTCAGTGTTTTAAAGGTGAACAACTGAAGAACCATGTAAGAGCAGTTTCTTACTTGCGCAGAACCTGTGTTTTGGCTTGCAAACCCTATAGCCACAGCATCAGGGATGGGATTCAATCTACCCTTGTTCTTCCTAGAGGCCTCACAGGGCTGGCCAGCAGCCATTAAATTTAAATTTGGGTTATTCAGGGTCTAGGAAGAGCTTGTCGTGATTTGAAAAGCGGTTGTGGCCTCTCAGGGCAAACCATGCTGTTTGTCCCCTTCTTTGCAGCTGGGAGCTGCAAAAAAAAAAAGATGGCCAGCCTTGTGTGCCCTTTGCTCTGAGAGTTTTGTAGGATTGCTGTGACTCTCATGTGATCATATCACACTGTAGAACTAAAGGTGAGGAATTAAATAGCTTTACTTCCTTTTCCAAGGGTTCAGAATTCTTCCAGTGCCCTTTGAAACCTTTACTATTGCTCCTGTTTCCTGTCCTCCACCCTGTGTAATGTCAGATGCAGCCCCTTTCCTTTTGGGATTGAGAGAGCTGGGTGGAACTCCTGGGCTGTCAGGGCCACTCCTGGGGCAGGCGAGCAGGGGCACAGCTCAGTCCTCTTGACTTGGAACAAGTCCGAAGCCAAGTTCTTTTTAGCTGTGGTGAAAAAAAAGCACTGGCTAGTTTAAGGTTATTGAAAAATTCATCTATCTTTGCAATTTATTGCAATGGAACCAGCCTGCCTATTTATATATGATAATTTGCCTTAGCTTTGCGCTATCTTAACTGCACAGAGAATGAAGTGAAGGCAGTGAAGGCAGCCTGGCATTTGTATTTGATTTCGAAGGTATGAACAATACCACGTCTTTCTTCTTTAACAAATGTTGGATATTCAGTTGCCCAGAAGAAATTTTGAGGAATCCAAACAGTATTTATTGCAATTACTGTCTGCCAAATAAAGTGTGAGAAAATCTAGTTTTACGGGTTTTGGAAATGTCATTAAGACAGGAGAATAAACAGATGAAGGATGTCATTGTTGGTAGCCAACATTTCATCAAGGGCAACCTGGAAAGCAGTATTGCAAATGTTTGTTACTGCAGTGCATGTTAATGCCTTTTGAGATGCGCAGTGAGGACTGGAAATCTGTGCTGTTCTTCCCATCACAGCGATTTCGTGAAACGAGGGAACTCCACTGGGTAATGCAGAGTTTCAGACCACACAATAGACAATATGGGCTTGTATTGAGGCTTGTATAGAATATAGATCAAGGCTTATGCAAATGAAGTGCCTCTAACAAATTTACCTCCTCAGCCTTATTTCCTTCTGGTTGTTGTCATGCATCCTGAATCTCCTAAAGCAGAAGAAATCATGTCCTACCTCTGAGGCACTCCCCGCCAGCCTGGCAGAGCGGCGATGGTCTGGAAGGGTTTGTGATGACCCGGCCCCTACCTGCACCTCAGGTGTGGGGATGCAGGGCTGTCCCTGCTGGGGGACGCCAGGTGCTGGGGTTATTTGCCCCACAGCCAGCATGTTCATATCCAGATAGCGGTGTTGAAGCCACGTCAGGCAGACATGACATGTGTCCCCGGGTCCCCGGTGAAGTTCTCTGTTGTTCTTGTTGCAGAGAAGCTCAGCTTGGCCACTGGGGAAACAGAGCAAGTGAGGACAGGGATTACTTCTGAGACGTGGGGCCTTTTGATTGCTGGAATAAATCAGGAGTTTGTATTGTTCTGTAGGATTGCTGCTGAGAACTGGGCTCTGAGCTCTTCACTGAATGCTGGACCAGCTGCTCCCAGAAGGAGAAGGAGGCACCGATGCCTGGCCAGCAACCCGGGCCCGTTCCGTGCTGACGTCCAGGTGCGTTACTCGAAGAAGAAACCCTGCTGCCCTGCCCTGCTTTTGGGGTGTCCATCCCCTCACCCTCGGAGTCAGGGGCGCGGCCGCAGCTCCCAGGGCCCTGCAGCGCCGGGGGGTACGTGTGCTCCTGCGGGCTCCAACCTGTAGAGCGGCCGCGGCCCTGCCTCCCTGCCCGCGGGAGGAGCGCTCGGCTCCCGTGAGACCCCGCACCGGCCGCGGGCAGGGAGGGCGGGACCCCCTCACGGGGCCNCCCGCCCTCTCTCCCTCGCTGCCTCCCTCACAGCTGGGGGCGGGCGGGCGGCACAGCCCCCGCAGCCTCCTCCCGGCACACGCCGTGGGGGCGGCCCGGCAGCGACCCTGCAGCGCCGGAGGGAGCCCCGCGGACGGGCCGCGCCCGGCGGTAAGTGGGCGCTGGGTCCCCCCGTCCCACTCCCCAGCTGGCGGGGCCGGGGGCTCCCCTCTCCCGCTCGGTGTCGGCCCCTCTCCCGTTTTCTCTCCCCGTTCTTCTCTGCCTGTGCTGCCCGCCGGCCTCTGAGTCGCTCTCGTGGTGTTCTCGCGCCCTGCGTCCCGCTCGCGCCGGGTTCAGGGGCTGAGGAGCCGCCGGGCTGGGCAGGCTCTGGGGAGCCCGCGGGGCCGCCCCTCAGCGCCCTGGGCGAGCCGTGGGGCCCGCACGGGGCGGGTCTGTCAGGGGCGCTGGGTGGAGGCTTGCAGTCGGCCATCCTGCCCGCACAAGGTGTGTGAGGGTGTTTGTACCGCGGGCTGGATGTGCTCGCTGCCCTGCGGCAGCTCCCGCGCTCGGCTCCTCAGTGAGCAGCTGTGGTTGTCCCTGAGCAGGTCCCCAAGGGCTGGAGAACGCAGCGGTTTCAGAAGTGCACCGTTCGGTGTTACACACCGCTTGCTCTGGCGTTGTTTCTGTCCAGAGACATTGGTTCCTGTAGTTCCTTCCTGTCTTCTCCCTCAGACAGCTGCACTCGCGGTTTGGTAGGTTCTTCACACCTGCTCCCCTGGGCAGGGAGCCGGGGGTTGCAGGGCCACACCGCACCGAGGGGGCTGCTTTGTCCTGGCATCGTGGCCTGCGTCCTGTTAGAGGACAGTCCCGAGTGAAGGTGTGAATGAGAGGGTGGAAGTGTGGGGCAATTGCTCCTGCTTTGGCCGATCAGTCACCAGCTGCAGAAAGACCAAAATCTAAGCCTCATCTGGGGGAAAAGCTCAACCCTTGCTGTCTCTAAAGGTGTCTGTTTTGAATCATTCTTAGGTTTCAGACTTTCCTGTGTCCTTTATTTGCTTGTGCAAGAAATGTAGATCACACAGGCTAGATCTCCCTTGACTTTGGGGCAGTGATGTGTCTTATCTGCAATAGTAATCCTTCAAGGCGCCTAAGGGACGGGGTACAGGGCTCCGTGGTGCCTGCCAGCGTGCTTGGCATTACGGGCTTCCCCTGTGCCTTGTCTGTAGAGGCGTTCGCACCAAGCTCATCGCTCAAGCATGTCAGGGCTTTGGGATCAGTTACAGCAGCAGCCCTGGCAGTTAGATGTCTGCTGTGGAGCCATAATTAGCTGTAGAGCTAACTCATTTGGTAGTTGTGCTTGAAGTGGAGGCTTGGAAATGCAGTCTTTGGTCATTCCTCACACGTGTAATTACTGCAGAGTAAACCTGGGAAGTCAGGAAGGCATCCCCTGAGAGTTAGTGGCAGGAGCAGTGGATCTATAATGGGACTGAAGTGCTGGGATGTTGGGTGTGGTTTGTGTCTCTTATCGGCACACAGGGAGTAATAGCTGCCTCTGTTTTCTGACAGAAAAAATTTCAGGTGAAAATATGGGTTTGCTGAAATCAATAAAAGTTTTAAATGTGCTTTGATTGTGTGTGTTTGAAAGCAGAGAGTAAACATTACTTGTTTCTTGCTGTTGGAATTGCTTAGTCTTTTCCAGGATAAAAAAGAAGAGGAAGGAAGGGGATAAGAAGGGTGAAAGAGGAAAACACTAATGCTTACAAAAATCTTTTTAGTTTTAGTATAAGGCATCAAAACTAGGAGACAATATCACTTAAAATTTTTGGTGGATTTGGGTTTTTTTTGTTTTTATGTTTTGTTTTTTTTCATATTGCTAATTTAAAACAGTCCAGTTTTGATTCTAGATTGATTTGGTCATTTCCCTTATAAGTTGTTTTCTAGGGTCTGTTNTTGTTTTTATGTTTTGTTTTTTTTCATATTGCTAATTTAAAACAGTCCAGTTTTGATTCTAAATTGATTTGGTCATTTTTCGGTACTAGAAAACAACTTATAAGAGAAGTTGTTTTCTAGGGTCTGTTCTAATTTTGCTGTAGTGTAACTATTGTTTTGAAATATAAAAACATGCTACAAGGGATGCTTCTGAGTTTGGCAAAGGATTTAGTGATTCAGCCCATGTCAGGTGTACTTGAGAAAGTAAGATCATTCAGCTGTTACCTCAGTCACTTGAAACTGGTTTCCTTAGGGTTGAAGATGCCCTAAGGAAAAAAAAAATGCAAGGCTGGTGACAAGCCAAATGATCCAACAGTTTTGTTCTCACTTCTGTTTTCTGTAATCCTGCTCTTGTTCAGTTATGGGTGGACGTTTATCACGGATTAAACATGTGTAGGCCAGTTATGGATTGTCAAATAATTTGGTAATGGTAGGCTAATAATTTACCTAAGCAGGGAAACCTTTTTAAAAGAGAGGAGTAGAACTTTCTTTTGCTCCTCTTAAAGTGGATTCTGTTACCCTCTTTAGAAGCATGTATTTCCTTAGATTAATTTCCTTCACACACAGCACAAGTGGCACTAAAAAGGCATTTCTGTACCGGAATAAGAATATCTACATCTAGAGTTTGTACTCATATAAAATATATGTGTTTACATTCATGGTTTAGGTGATAATGGGAAGAAATGTGGTTTCTTAGGGTGAATAAGATCCAATTTTATGGTATGACAGAATTTAGGAATATGGAAAGATTAGGCAGGACATGTTGCTAGTGCCTGAAACTGGAATCTTGGAGGTCTGTTTTGGCTACAGCTTTGTTACATGTCTGTAGGAAGATCATTTGCATAGGATCAACAATACTTTGCCAGCTTTTGATATCTGGGGTGTGTAAAGGGGAGTTGGATACAGGAGTAAAAGGTGTATCATCTACTTATGCTATGCATATACTATTCTGTGGAGTTTCGTTCTGAAAAAACAGTAAGTACTACGAATGCTGAGTAAAAGCTGGCCTTTGTATGGTTTTAATGAGCTGTGGTGCAGACCCTAAGCGATTGGAATGGTCCTGACTCATTGTATCGCGATATTGGTCAGGCACGTGCCTCTGAAATGTTGGTATAAAGAGTGTCTTAGAAAACAAAGATGACTGTTGCTATTGCCTTAAATCTTTGAGCAAGCCAAAGCTGAACGACCATCTCTAATTCAGTCTGCTTTCACTGACCAGCGTAAGGAAATCACCATTTGACTAGAGAAAAAAAATCAAGGCTCTCATTCCTCCTTTGATGTACTTGTGCTCCGTACTTGCAAATGGAGTCCAACAAAAACATAGTTTACATCTGTGAATGTGAAATCACCTCAGTTTCCCAAGATCAGCGTATAGTATCTGGGGAGGGTTGTGTTTACGCTTGTGAATGGCATTTTTGTTTCAGATGATTTTTAAGTGCATGAAGGTTATCTTCTATTATGTTAACTCCCTTATGCTGTGTATTTACAAATGACAATTGTCTTGGATCATCAAGTGCATGATCTATTTTGGGCATCTGCTACCTGTGACTTGTTGGGTGAAAGCCAGCGAGAGATACCTGCAGAAGTAATGAGAGTGAAGGATGTAGAAGATAATGTGAGGTGATAGACATGGGAAACACCAGCACATCAGGGGTATGACTGGAGGATCCGAACACTTTGGAACAGTTTTGTGCTCAGCCTTCAAAAACAATGCTCTAGGCTCATTTGGATGCTGGAACGGTTCCTTGCTGTTGAGAATAAGCTTGGTGGTTTGACCTTTGCAGAAGAAGCATATGAGTTAAAAGAGCAGCAAAAGGGATGAGAATTTTCTGGTTATTTCCGAGATAATATTGCCTGGATTCTGTGCATCTGCAGAAGCAGGTACGTCCTTTGGAGGATGCTGGGGAATGAGCAAACTTGTCAATCAGACATAAGTGGTTATGTTCCCAGAGGTGTCTTGGGTGGGTCCCCCATTCTCAAAACAATGTTTTTGACTTGCTCTTCTGAATGACAAACTCTCTCTCTTGTAGAACAATGGTTTTCTTTTAGGTGTGTTTGCATTAATGTTATTTAGAGGCACGTACCTTGAATTTTGATGAAGGGAGTAGTCAGCTTGAGGGATTTACAGTCTTTGGGCAAGTCTCAGCATTATCTCTTAATACACGGGCATTTTCCCATACTTGACTTCTGCATGAGCTTAGAACTTAATCCTGCAATTCAGGATGAACAGAAGGTTTTCAGCAAGGCTTGGCTTTGTGTTTTATTTGCTTTTTTTGAAGATGAGATGTTGAACTAGGTTTTGCCCCAACACTTAAGAAAATCCTGCTCTGAACGATTGTAAGCAACGTTGTATAAACTTAGTATGGAGCCAGTAGCTCAGAGACGTCCTCATTCTTGTATAAAATTTTATTGACTGTAGTTTCATGCCCTGAGCAATAATGGTCAATGAACTTTCTCTCAGATTATGAAAGATTTCTTGAAGAATACAATAATTTGCTTAAAAAGCAGAATTTGAGTTGTTTGTTTTCGTCAAGAGGAAAAAAAGAGATGTTTTTGTTCCAGGCATGGTGTGGCTTTGGGAAGGGAAATAATGAACGAAGTAGCAGAATGGTTCACCTGGCTTCATCTTCAAAAACTCTGAAAATATAGGCAAAGTAAGGATCAGCCAGAAAATGGCTGAGAAAGAATGGGGATGGAAAGTGGAAGTGAAAAAACAACCAACCTGCATTGTAATGCATCTAGTTGAGGGTCACACATATAAGTGTTGATTCCTACAGTACTGTTCAATGGTGCCAGGGTTATTCTGGTCTTCAGTGTCACAGCCGGTGTGGTGGTTCCTGTTATTTGCCTTGGGTAACTGGGTAAGAGAGATCATCGCTAGAGTATGGTTACACAGGAAGGCGTGGGAGGTAACTTTGTCTCCATTGCAGAGTTCTGAAACTAGGGTTTGAACAAGTTAATGAAAATGCAGTAGGCTTCACAGAGCCTTTAGGAAGCCATCCTATCTGCAGTGGAGACCTCCCGCAAGGCTGCTGTTGAGGGCATGGAAGCTGTTAGTAGGGATGCCTCCTCCATGAGGTGCCAGCAAGTGTCTGCATGCAGTGGAAATGAGAACTTCTGAAACGTGACAGAAGTGGATGTATTTTTGTCAAGCAGCAGGTGCATGTCAGTCATGTCACATGGCAATATGCATACTATCCCATGAGGTGTGCAGACACACACCCTTCAGCACGCAGTTCTGATGTATAGCTGAAATACCTTCCAACATCTGGTAAGAGTGAAGCTTGGAGTCCCTTGGGGAGAGGGTGTGGGGCTTGCCAGAATAATGCATGTACCCTGCATCTTCCCCTCTGTCTTGGAGGAGAGTAGAGGAGAGCAGGCTGCATCTGGGTGTGGGCTGTTAGAAGCTCCCCCCGCAATAAGTATGTTGTGGAAGGGAAATGAATGGTGACAGTCTCCCTGGATCTCCTTGTGCTCTGGAATTGGCAATCCAAAAGGATGCACTGCACAGAGACGTGAAGTATACAATGAGAGTCATCGCAGAATTACACAAAAAGGTGGCACTAGAGGATGGGAACGGGTACGGCTTCTCAGCTTGCGTTGTGTAACCGCTGCTGAGTGCCTAATAGGAGGACAGCTGATTTGGTTCATAGCCTTTTACTTATTGATGCTGCTTTTTGAAAAAAGTGAATGTTATTCCCAGCTAGTATCAGTGTAAGTGTACATGCAGTATCCCTTCTGCTTGAAATAAAGAATGACAATTTTTTGTCCCAATGTGTAGGTTTTGCTATCATCAGCCAAAAAAATACATGTAGAAGCTCTAAGAGACTGTTTTCGTTCCTTTGAAGCAATAGAAGGAGCGTATTTGGAAAGGAATTGAATTGATGCTTAACGTGTCTCCCACGTGTTAGAAGCCAATGGTGTATAAAAAGGGAGGGAGAAAACAAAGCAGCCTGCTTTTTTTTTTTTTTTTTTAGGTGAGTGCCTGGCAAAAGCTGCATGCGTTTTGACAAGTTGTTAGATATTTACAATGTATTTGCTGCTTATAGTATATGCTTTTGTTAGAGAAAAAGCTTAAAAATACGTGTGTTTCAGCTTGGCAGGAACCCTGCAACTGCTTTTTGGTGCTTTGTCCAATTTTATAAGAAGTCTGCTATTTATCAAAATAGCTTGATCTTCTTGCAACATTAACTTGAGCTTATTTCTAAAGGATCAAAATAGAGCTTTGTTTGCTTGTGAAATCTGCTTTGCAGTGTGCCACAGGCAGATGCCAAAGACTGCTGTTGAAAAATGTGCAGGAGCTGTACAGAAATATAGAACCTGGAAGTCCCTGGTGCGTCTGCAGCAAGTAGCATCTGGGATTCATAAGTAAATGGGCGTGACATTGAGAAATACAAATGCTGCTGAAGCCTGGAGATGTGTGAGAATAACTATATGGCTTGGTGTAGTTAGATTTTATTGTGATGCTAGAGGCCTTACAGCTATTTTAGACATTCTGATCTAAATATTGGATGTTGTTTGGGCCATTGGGGATAGTGCTAGTGTTCATCTACACAGGAAACACCAAGCATGTCATAAACTGAACGGCTGGTTATTGTGTTAAAATCTGTTCTGTTCACATATGCTGAGTGTATCCCAAGGAATAAGATGGTCTCTGATCTCTTCCAAAAGCAGCGCAGCATAATGCACTCCCAGGTGCTCAAACGCCCCAATGTGAGGCTCAGCTTTCCAGACCTCACAGAGCTTACCAACTTAAAAGATTGTGTTCAGGAAACAAATTTCACAGTTACGCAGTTATGCATGCAACAACTGCTGCTCATGTTTTCCTCATTTGAAACGTGTAGCGTGTGATGAAAGATGTTGCACTGAAAGCTCTGTGGATGGAATCACGATGCCTTTTTGCTGCAGTAGTTCAGATTTCCATTGGCTGTCCTGTCTGTGTGCTTCAGAAACGCTGCCTGACATGAGAAAAAGGAACCTCTGCCTTCTGGTCTCCTTGGCTTGTGGGCTGCCTGCTGACGCTTTGTTGAAGAAGCCTGTACTGTTGATTCTTATGCTAGCTCTCTTTAGTTTAGCGTGGATGCTTTGTTGTCTGTAAATTTGTCAGATTATTAATTAGATACTTCTGTCACACTTATGTTTCAAGGTCTGTTGTGTGCTTCTGGTTAAGTATGTGCTTAGGTACTTAAGTGAGGGGCAAGAACCTTCTTTGCTTATAGATGCTCACCTCTTTCCAGGTTTGGATTCTCACTATTTGGCTGAGATGGCTAAATTAATTCTTTTGATTGATTAGTGGTAACTTTGGCCATGAATGAGCTGCAATGGATTCAAAGTAACTATACCAGAAGTGTGTTTTACTGATTCTTTGTCTGTTGGAAGATCCTAATGAATGTAATTCTTTCTTAATGTTCTAGTTCCACCATCTTTGTGCATCAATGAAAAGTCCAAGTATGGCTTTGTTCAAGCAACAGAAGGTGGAGGACGTTTACGAAATTGGGGAAGAGCTGGGGAGGTAAGTTAGTACTGATGACACCACACTCTTCTAAAAGCTGACACATGGGGATATTTGCACATCTTAAAACAATGACTCTGCATGACAGCCTAGGTCAACTGCAATATACAGCAATAAAAACACTCTGTACAAAACCTTCACTTGGAATGGTTTGGGGTTCTTTTTTTTATTTTTTTAGGTTAAATATGCTAACTGTTTTTCCTGTTTCTTTTCTTGCAACTAGGAGAAGAAAAGGTATGTTTGCATTGTCTTTTATAGATAGGTGTCACCTGTGTCTGTGCTTCAGAGTGTGTTCATCTGTCCGTTCTCGGAACTAGCTAGGAAACCAGACCACATGGTGCTGTCGTCATAGATGCGGTGCTTTAGTTTGGCATGTTGTTAGGAACGGTGCTGCACAGCGCTGCTTTCAGCTGGCTCTGAGCACTCACAGAACACATTTGTACCTGCCTGCAAAATACTGTGTATGTATCACTGAAAAGATTTACCTGTCAAAATTTCAGCTGGACCAGTTAATACTTGTATATAGCTTCTAATCTATAAAGGCTTATCTGCAGGTATTAATTATAGGTGGAGTTAATGGGCTATTACCATGCTTAGCCATAAGCACCTGCTTAAACACTGCTGGGTTTGTGGGCTGGATGGCTGCGCTCCCCTAGTCACTTAGCAACGTGAACTGCTGTGGGTGAGGATAGCTGGTTTCCATTCAATGTCCAACCCTCCAATGATTTTCTTTTTAATATGCAAATAGCTAAATTAGGGTTATATACATGTTGGCTTCTTTCCCAATGCCTGACAGTTGGTTTTGATAAATGACTGTGTACGTGCAGTTATCCTTTTTCAAGGGCCAATAATTTAGTTACATTAAAACACTTCAGTTGAAGTTGTTTCCCTGCCAAATTTTTTTTTTTTTAACTCCTAGCTATTTCATCTTTAGATATATTGAGAAGATTTCTTTTAAGAGGAGGTGCTTGTTTTGGTTTGGAGTTGTTTTTTTTTTTCATTCCCTTCCTTCTCAGGAAGACCTCAACTATTATATTTTCTGTAACTGCTTACTTTTGAGTATTGACTGGTCCTGAGAATATCAGCCTGAAAGTGAAAATCTGGCAACAGTGAGCAGTAAAGAAATTCTGAGTGTGTGCAGGGTATAAAAGGTGTGCTTTTTTAACCTAGGAGGCCACGGTATGTGCTGTAACAGCAAACTGATAAAACAAGGGACTAGAAACTGAGTGACATGTTTTTACATCGGTTTCGTGATTTGGATTCGGAAATCCAGTGTCTTCTGAGATTATGAACCTCACTCTCCTCTTCAAGCTGATGGCTATTAGACCTTTTGAATGGAGCAGTGTAGTTGAAACAACTGGGTAAAGGCTGGCCCTTGCTGTTTGAATCTGCCTGAGAGGCCTCAGGCTGGTGAAGGCTTGCCTGGTCACAGCAGCTCTCCTCCTTTCCTGGCTGCGTGTGACAGAAACATGGCTGGTCCCAGGGTTATGCTGTGGAGCTGGTACTCTCTGCGTGTTGAGGAATGGGCTGGGTTTGCAGGCCAGGCTGCCCTCAAACGTGCAGTCTGAAATTGTTGCCTTTTTTAATGGGTGTATTCTCTGTGAGAAGGACCTTCCACAGAAGAAGGAGTAGACGTATATATGAGCAGGTGCCATCCTCATGTGACATAGGGATATTAAACTCTACTACAAAACCACATGCTAGTTCCCAGCATTTTATGTGTAATACTTCTTGTAGATGAGAAATCCAAGTCTACTTAGTACTGAGGTCTGTAGGCAGAAGTGCTTCCTGAAACACCTGAAGAAAATAGGCAAATTGTAAGAATTAGAACTCTGCTGCTTGTTACGGTTTTTCAAGGAAAGCCCTGTAATTGTAAATTGTGAGAAGAGGGCAGCAAGACTGGAATTAGCCCCCTTATTCTGAGTGCATTCAAGTTGTATACTTTACACACGTCCATGAATATAGTGTTACACGCTTCATCGGTGGATTTTCACTTTGAGATTTTTGAGATCTGCAGAACTCTTGTTGCCCCTGTGTGTTCCACATGGAGTGTCACCAGGTTATCGTGCTTCTGTATCTCTGAGCAGTACGTACTGATTAGGGCCAGTGACAAGTGATACCTTACTTTGTTAGGAGAAAAATAACACACTGGACAGGTTGTGGTGACTGCTCAAAGCCTCATCCAGCCTGGCCATGAACTAATGCCTGCAGAGGTACTAAAAAATTTTCTTCTCTTTCCCCTTCCCCTAAGGGCGATAGACTGTGTGATTTGGAAGTACTTTATACAGTCCTCTGGGGCATTTGAAGACATCAGACTTTCTGGCAGATTCAGTTTCTTCCTGTGTCTAAGATATTGATCAAAAGCAGGTACTTAAAAAAATTATTTTCCATAGAATGTTTTCAAAATTTATCACTCCTCAAATATGAGTTTATGCTGCTAAATGTCACTTTTATTCACATAGTGGCAAATCGTATCTTTTACCATTGATTTTAATAAGCTTTGTAGGAAACCTGTTAACAGCTTTGCCTATTTAGAAGAGAATCCAGGCATAAGCCATAGCAGGAGTGTTTGCAGCAAATCATTCTAACAACATGCCAGAGCAATGGAAATGCCTCTTGAAAAATGTGAGGCAGTGAAGGCTAACTAGACTTGAGAATATGGAGCAGGTCAGAAAACCACTAGTTCTTGTGGCAAGGGAGATGGCAGTGAGAGTCAACCGGGAATGGAAACTCTTAAATTGAGGCCAAGAGAAGGAAGAACTGGCCTGCTGAGCTAGTGATAAAGTTTCCAGGAAAGCTGCAGCAATAAAGCTCACTGGAGAGCCTTTTAGTATAATGTCTTGGGACCTGTGATTTGGATGGGTTGTTCTGTATAGCTGGACAAAAGGAGTCCTTGTACAAACCTGCAGGAGCCTTTTCCAGTTCTTCTAGCAAACATGGGTGGTGGTATGTGCACTGAGTGCTAGGATTTCAGAGATGGGCAGCGTAATTCGTAGAAGGTTGTACCACAGAGTCATTAATCTATTACCCAAACGTGTTGCCAGCTAGGCTGTAGAGAGCTGTTGACATTTGTGTGTTCTGGGCAGTGTCACTGTTACATGTCAAGTCTGGGCTGAGGGAAGGAAGTGTCATGGAGCTTGTCTGGAAGTGTTTCGTGACAGTGCCCATTGAGAAAGCCTGTTCCTGCAGGATGGTGTGAGAATGGCACTGCAGTGTCCTGAGACACTGTCCTGCTCACCGCAGCTCAGCTCTCTGTAGCGCACAAGGACTCAGATCGTGCTTAACAGAGACAAACGTTGGTGTGATGTTTCTAGGTAAGGAAGTCTCCCCTTCTCCCCCATTATTGTCCTTTCGCTGTAGAGAGGGGGCTCTGCCTTCCCCAGCAGTGAATGCCACCCTTACCACCTGCCCTTCTGGTTTCTTGCCTGTCTCAGTAGCTGGGAGCTGTGCTTATTTCAAGCCTCTCCTTTCTCCAGCTTTTGTCTGGCTTTGCTATGTTTCTGCAGAGGTGGGAGATATTCTGTGGATACAAGATGCATAGTCTGATAGACTGGTCTTGTAGGGAATCAAAACTAGGTCTTTCAGTATACATGAGAAACAGAAAATGCATTTTGTTTACTTGCTAGTTTGAAATATCCATTGGGCACAACAAACCCTTTTTTTTGCTGATACAGCATGGTGGCCTCTGAGGAAGGCAGCTGGGCACGTCTTTAAAGTTGTAAGAGCTTTTCTTCTGTCAAGAAAAACAAGCAGGGGCTTGCTGAAGTTGTGGAAACAAGCATACTGAAATGGCTGTTTTCTGTGGGATCCTGTGACTAAAGAGTTCCTAGAAGCCCAAGTTAATTCCTGGTTAATGCAAAAGGTGAGCTAAATATGAGTGAGTCAGGCTTAGTCTGTGGAAATTAATTTTACAGCAAGGCTTTGACATTTTTTTCGGAGTGTTAAGATGGCTTGTATTTCACTTTGAGGAATTTTCTGCTGTGTGTGCTTAAATATCACTACTTAGTTGTTTCCTCATGTTTCTTGGTTTGTTTGGGTTTGTTTTTAAATAGTTATGCTGGGTTTGTTACCTAATCTTCTGCATTTTATTTTCTGCAGAAACATGGAAGACTGAGTGTGTAGCTTCCCTGTTGCTTATTTGGAGTCTAAACTCTCAGGGATACGATTTGCCTCGAAATATGTATATTTTTAGCATGGAGGTTGCTGGGTTAGTGAAATAAGTATGTTGCTGTAAGAAAAGTTATTAATAATACAAGGGAAAAAACCTCCCAAGTTTCTGTGGCTGTTCATTTCTCTACTGCTGCTTGAATTTACCAGTGTCTTGTAGACAGTAGGGGAGAAGCAATGGTGCTTTGTGTCACTGATATTCTGAATGAAAGGTCATTTTGGTGAGCAAGAAGAGTTATTCCTCCTGATTTCCCCTCCTTGCCCTGAATGATCTAGTTTGGTTTTAAAAGCTTTCAGGATTTGTTGAGCTCCAAGTCTTCATTGTTAATTTTTGGGGTGGGGTGTAGGGGGGAACTTGTGTATCAAACGTAGTAGCTAATTTTTGTCACATGTATGAACAAAAAAAATCTCTATTTGGTGTGATGGATGCCTCCATTTTTTTTGATGGTGGTAACATTCTTTCAGGCCACTTCTGAATGTTTATATTTGTTTTTTGCTTCTACATAACAGTGTTTCGTCTCTGATGGAATTTTTAAATACAAGTAGTTTTAATTCACCCTCTGGACTTAAAAGGGATTGCTGGATTTTTTTTCTTCTTTGAATAAGGTTCTTAATTTCTTTGTGTAATTTAGTTCTGCAATGTTGTACGTACCCACTCTGCTAAAGAACAAGACAGATGCATGCATTAGGTGTTTACTTTGGTTGAAGCTGTTTTCTTTTGCATTCTGTATAATCAAACCAGGATTAAATTCCAGGTGATTCAGTCACTGCCTTAATGCACAAGGTGATCACTGTGATTTCTGTTCATTAGTTTTGGCATAGTCCAGCCTCCGGTTTCCCAGCCCCTGCTGACCTGGGGTGTGGTTTCATGATTAAAGCCAAGCAAGATCCTTCTGCCGTTCCTCTTGTAGTCCCCCTCCTCCCGGCCCTCTGTGTGCAGGATCAGTTCTGCTCATTGAGGCAGGTCAAACCTTTTTTCTGGGTGAAGCTTAGAAAGACAGCAAGTGCAACATTTCACCAGGGTGGTGGGACCTTGGGGCCTGGCACATAAATGCTGTTCTGGCAGTGTAACTAGTAAATATTTATGTAGTGAAAACAAAAAGCAGAGATAACCGAGGTATTCTCTGTAGGGGAGGAACTTGGAAATCTGTGATAAAAAGTGTCATCCAGCTAGGTGGACTCCCTGGTAAATGGGGTGTAATTGCAGCCAAGAGATTCACCCTTAACACACGTCACACAGTATCTTCGTACCAGGATTTTTTTTTCTGTCTATAGAAATTGTTCAGTATTGAGCTTTCTCAGACATAAACCTTAATTCTGTTCTTAGATTAGTTTGTACTTTAAATTTTGAAGAATAATCTTGGAATTTTTTTTCCCCTACAACACACAGAGTGAGTCTTTGATTTTGATGCAAAACCTATGTTTCATTATTGAGCACTAACCAGCACCTCTGTTAATATTTCTTGTTACAAAAGTCTTTTATGTCATGTGTTTGATATATATTGAATCTTCTGTTGAAACAGTTTTGTCATCCGGTACTTGGTCACCATCACTGATTGTAATCAGCCATCTGATACAGTTACTATTTTTGGAATTTTTTTTTTTATTTCTTCTGGTAGAGTGGGTGATCTTAGCTTTTTCCTTTTTGAACAGGTTTCCCTGCTAGTTTTCAACTGTTTCCAAAATCTCTGATTTGTTACAGAAAGTGCAGAGAAAATAGTGGGAGTTCTTGTTTGTTTTTTTTCCCTTGTAACAAAGGTGTTTTACCTAGAGTAACTGAGAAGAACTGGCCTTGGCCTTACTGAGCAGCAAAGTCAGGCCTTCTTTTCCAGTGAATTCCTTATTACCAGCATCCATGTCAATGATCGAAGTGATCTCAGTATATCTCCTCAGCCCATATCTGGTTTTGAAAGTATAGTTAGAACTGCGTGACCCCAGTGGCAGGGCTCGGAGAGCTCCAATTCAGTCATGTCCTTAACTGCTGGATATTAGGCCTAATCTCAGTCTTTGCTTTGCTTTCTCTGTAAGAAATAAGTGTTTTTTTCCACTTTGCATTGTAGTAGAAAGCAGATGAAGATTTGAACAGCTGAGAAAATAGACTGTATGATATTTGTTCCATGTTTTTGAAATGAAAAATGTTACTTATGAGTGAAGAGACACATAAGATAAACAGTGCAGTTTACCACTGGACTAACAGTGATAAAGCATTGGATAAATTATTAGCATCTCATGCGGAACGGAGTTTACAGATACTTGTCTGATGGCCAAGGTTAATTTATCTCAAATTACATCTATTAATCATTGTTAAAATTCTATATCAACGGTTTTGAACCGGAGTGAAAACCTTAGGAGCTGAGCGTGACAGGCGTTGGTGCTTTGATGAGGAGAGATGTGTGAGATCACTCAAATAGCTAGATTTGTTTTATCCAGTGCCAGCGTGTTTGGCCTGTTTTGGGCAGCCCATAGGGTGGATTCAGTTACACTGTAAGTGGGTGACTCTACCCTAAAGCCAGGACTTGTCATCATTACTTACTACAGAATCCACAGCTTTTGTGAGAGAGTAGATAACCCAAATGTCAGAGTTTTGTGGATCTGTAATCCTCACAAAGAGAAAATTTCCATTGATCTCTGTTTCCTATGTTGGAAGACTGGAGGGAACAAATAATGTAGCTCCTGTGCTGTCCTGCTGGAGGAGATTGTTTACATAAATATAGTAAAGACTGAATAAGATGAGGAGATAACTTCTGCCTGTTATTTTGGCAGAGCAGAAGAATCCCCAAAGAACAGTGGAATGGGAGTTTCAGCAACCCTTTGTGGCTTTGGCATTGCAGATAATTTTCTAAAATCTCAATTAAAATGCCAGCATGATTTATGTCTGTTTCATACATAGGGAAGGAGAAAAATAATTTAACCATAATATTGCTCCCCTCTTACAATTTGTCTGCTCCCAGGTACATTGCATTCAGTCCATATCTAGCTGGATTTGGACCTTTAAGCGCAAAGGTACAGTGTGCTAACCTTCTGTATGCATATTACATACGCACTGGTGTTGCTCCACGTAGCAGAAAGAACAGCTTATCAAGTTGGCTATTCCTGCTGAGCATGAGTCAGCTTGACCTTCCCTAGGTTTCTGGACTCTGTTCATTGCCAGTCCAAGAGCTGATATTCAGTCTAAAAGCTAAGTGTGATAAGTGGGGAAAATTTTTTATCATGTGCATTTTTTCTTGAGCTTCAGGTTACATAAAAGCTTGCCAGGCTATTGGGAACTTGCCAGAATTGCTGGGCTCGTGCTGTATCCCTGCAGGCTCTGCTCCTCCAGCTTTGGGAGCTAACAAGGGCCCTGTGTGATTGGGAAGTTTCCAAAAACATTTAACAGCTTCAGGAGATGCTGGTAATGATTCAGTAGGTGGCACGATTTCTGGTGACTCAGGGCTAATGACCCAAAATACTGTTTAAGGCATGAATTGGCTGTAGCGCAGATAATGTTACTTTATTGATCACCTTTAGTAAATGAAAGCATTGTTCAGAAACACTAGGTTTATTGAATCTTGCCCTGAATTTCAGGTGGCTTATTTGCTCTCTATGTAATCCAGTGAACCAGATCCTTCTGTTTGAGTCGATATTCCCATACTGTTCTGATTCTCCTCTGGCAGTGAACACAGAAATTGGGCCAGGATGCGTGTACCTTTGCGTGAGCTGTAAAGGGACATGGTTGAAGGGTGCCAGACATTATTAGGGACAGCAAATGTCCAAAGGTGCTCAGCGCTTACCTGTCGTGACTATTGAAACTTACCCTGCAGAGTCACGGTGTTCTAGAGTACTCTACAATCAGTTAGTAAAAACATGAGTTGTGAGTGTTTAAAAGTGGCAGCTGACTTTTTTTTT
>VZTO01019285.1:0-17394 GCA_013400615.1 Syrrhaptes paradoxus | reverse complement strand
ACAGGCCAGGGGCTGAGTAAACATAGGGTTTAATGTAGTACTTCGCTTAAAGAAGAGTATCAAGAAGAGTTTTTTTCTGAAAAATGAGAGACTTGAAAATATTAAGTATTACTGATTTCTGGTGAAGGCATTTTTTTGTTGTATTTTTTCCTTCTATAGAGGTGTATCAAAAAGACACCTCTCCAGCTTAAAAAAAGTGAACACTTGAGTCATGAAATCTTGTGGGAAAGATAATGAAAAACCAAAGAGTCTTTTAAAAAAGATAATTTAAAGGCCTTTGAACTGAACTCACTATGCTGAGTAATTAATTGAAATAATTAAATTACTGAAATAAGGAAATAATGTGCTTAGAAGTAAGTTAAAACAATTGATGACTCATACAGGATTTTTTTTTTTTAGATTAAGATATGCAGTATTAATTACAGGCTTCTTACTGTAATGAAATTTTATGCTCCACTTTAAATGAAATTACTTTTTAAGAAAGATCTCTCATTTGAACTAATAATTGATGAAATAAGTGTTGTTAATGTGAATAATAAAGATTGTAAATAAACTACATGTTCTTGGCAAAAAAATTTTCACAATGTTTATCATTACATGTGTTTGCCTTCTGAAGAATAATAAAGTATATCTGCATTTATCACTTCATGGTATCAAATATAGACCATCAGAAAAAAAATCAAATAAGGTGTGCTAATTTAGCATGTAACTCCCAGAAAAAAACATTGTGTATGTTCTTAGACATGTTGTTTTCTAAATACAAATTTCAGATCCTGTTCCTCCTTACTGAGACCATATTGTCAGCAGCACAGTGTGGCCAATTCTTGTTCCTGTGACGGCACTGTGCTACCATCAGGTCTCACTGAGGTTCCAGCCATGGAACTGCAGAAGCACCAAGGCTGACTGGCACCTCTGGAGAGCGCCCAGTCTCACTCCTGTGACAGCAGGTTGCTCAGGGCCATGCCCAGTCAAGTCTGAGTATTTCCAGGGATGGAGACTTCACAGCTTCTCTTAGCAACCTGTTATGGTGTCCAACCACTCTCACAGTAAAAAAAGTATCTTATGTTTAAATGGAATTTTGTGTATTTTGATTTGTCCCCATTGCTGCTTTTCCTATTACTCCTATCACTGAGAGGAGTCTACTCCAAGAAGAACATCAAGCTCTTGGGAGCATGTCCACAGGAGGGCCACAAAGATGATCAGAGGACTGGAACACCTCCCCTTTGAGGACAGGCTGAGAGAGTTGGGGTTGTTCAGCCTAGAAAAGAGAAGGCGCTGGGGGGACCTTATAGCAGCCTTTCAGTACCTGGAGGGGGCCTACAGGAGAGATGGGGAGGGACTTTTCACAAGCATATAGAGACAGGATGAGGGGTAATGGATTTAAATTGGAAGAGGGCAGGTTTAGACTAGATATTAGGAACAAATTCTTTACTGTGAGGGTAGTGAGACACTGGAAGAGGTTGCTCAGGGAAGCTGTGGATGCCCCATTGCTGGAGTTGTTCAAGGCCAGGCTGGATGAGGCTTTGAGCAACCTGGGCTAGTGCGAGGTGTCCCTGCCCATGGAGGGGGGGTTGGAACTAGGTGATCTCTAAGGTTCCTTCTAACCCAAATCATTCTATGGTTCTATGAGACTGGGTCTGTCTTCTTTACTCTATCCATCAGGTATTTATATACAGTGATAAAATCTCCCTGAGCCTTCTTTTATCCAGATTGAAGACTCACAGTTCTCTCAGCCTTTCTTTGTGTGAGTGAAGCTTCAGTCTCTTAATCATCTTTGTGGCCCTTTGATGGACTCACTCCAGTATGCCCATGTCTTTCTTGCACTGGAGAGCCCAGAACTGCACACAGTGCTCCAGATGTTACTCACCAGGGTTGAGCAGAGAGGAAGGATGACTTCCCCCTGCTTGCTGGTAACACTCTTCCTAATGCAGCCCAGGAGGCTGTTGGCCTTTGCTGCAAGACCATGTTGCTGGCTCATGGTCTACTCACCCTCCAGGACACCCAGGCCTTTTTTATCAAAGCTGCTTTCCATCCAGTTGGCCCTCAGCCTGTGCTGGTGAAAGAAGTTATTTCTCCCAAAATGCAGGACTTGGCATTTTCTTTTCGTGAATGTCGTGATGTTTCTGTTGGCTCATTTCTCTGCTCTATCCAGATTCCTCTGAATAGCAGCTCTCCTCTCAGTTTTGTGTCTTCTGCAAGTTTGCTAATGTTGCACTCTTGTCCCATCTGTAGGCGATTAATGACATTGTTAGAGTACTTGACTCAGTCTCAATCACTGTAGCATACTAATAGTGACCACCCTACACCGGCTGGACTTTGTGTCAGTTACCACAACCCTTTGGGCCTGGCAGTTCAGACAGTTTTCAGTTCACCTCTGTTTTTGTAGTCCATGCTTCATCAGATTGTCTGAAGATGTTAGAGATGACAGTGTAGTGTCAAAACCCTTGTCGAAGGTGAGGTAAACAACAACCACTACTTTCCACTCATCCACCAAGCCAGTAATTTTATTATAGAAGGTTATCAGGTTGGTCACACATGATTTAGCCTACATAAATCTATGCTGACTACTCCCAGTCACCTTCTTTTCCTCAAAATGTTTGGAAAGGGTGTGTTGGATTCTTTGCTCCCAGTCACCTTCTCTGGAATTGAGGTGAAGATGATCAGGCTACTTTTCTGGATCCTCCTTCAGGCCCTTCTTGAAGACAGGGATGACATTTGCTCGTTCCCAGTCTTCAGAAACCTCTCCCAGTTACAGTGACCTTACAAAGATACTAAAGAGTGGCCTCGCAATGACATGTGCCAGCTGCCTCAGCACTCATGGGCGCAACCAGGTCCAGTGGATGTATGAAACTGTTTAAGTGTTCTCTAAACTGATCCTCCTCCACCAACAGTAGCTATTCCTTGCCCTGGTCTTTCCCACTGTTGTTAGTGACCTGTGACTGCTTTACCTCTAAGGACTGAGGTGAAGAAGGCATTGACTACCTTGGCCTTTCCCATGTCCCTTATTTCTAGATCCCTGACCCCTTCAGCAGTGGACCCACATTTTCCCTAGTCTCCCTCTTCCTGCCAATGTACATGGTAGAAAGCTTTTGTTTCCTCCCCACATCCCTCATCAGAGTCTACTTTCCTAACCCTTCATAAACACATGTCCCAACATTAGGGTTTGCCCACTAATCCTTACCTGTCCGCTCCCAGCCACCTCATCATCCATCCCAAGGCAGACATCCATGCATGCCCACTACTCTCTCACATGAAAGAGAATGTTCCCTCCTCACCTTCCCAGCCTGTCCTTCCTACAGATGCTTCATCTGCCTATTGCAGCACTCCAGTTGTGTAATCTATCCCAAAGTTCCCTCCGATGACCAGTTCTTGTTTCAGGCCTTATATTTATTGCATACTGGTGCTTTTGAGCATTAAGTAACTGGCACTCTCCTGGTAGCTGAGGTGTTTTCTTAATCTTTATGAATCACAGAAATCCTATTGGACATCAGTACTTCGACCACATTTCACAAGATACTAAATGAGATATATGTGATAAGAACACAGTCTTACTTCCCATCACTTTTAAGAAAAACAAGGGTATAATTTCTGAATTTAGACACCCCTTCTACAGAATTTAATGTAGGGTTTTAGATGTACGCAGTTTTAAACGACTGTGATTAAGTGGCTGTATCACAAATTAGAAGTTATTTCAA
The DNA here is from genome assembly GCA_013400615.1 of Syrrhaptes paradoxus. Taxonomy (NCBI): domain Eukaryota; kingdom Metazoa; phylum Chordata; class Aves; order Pterocliformes; family Pteroclidae; genus Syrrhaptes; species Syrrhaptes paradoxus. Next base: position 13,699 of record VZTO01019285.1, on the reverse strand, counting down.
GTAAGTGTAGCATGTTTTATCTTTTGTTTTTGGCAAGAAGTAGAGGGAACAGTAAGATCTGGATTGTGCAAGTTGCAAACTGCCAACTTCAGTGTCTATTCAAATACAATGTAATCATCCAAAGGAGAACAAACACAGTTTTTGAAGACAGGAGAACAGAAGCATGAAGAAGTGTAAACATTTTTCCAGAATCACATAGTGAGCCAACAGAAGATCAAGAAATTTGGATCCTCATATTCTGCACCTTGGTAAGAATATTCAAGTTCATTTGTAATGGGATATATATTACACAAGTTTATAAGGCACTACTTGAAACCAGAAATTTTATGGCAAATTTGCTCTCTGAGCTTCACAATATCAAAGATCCAGGCACAGTTATTATCACTATGTCCATTCACAGAGTACAACCTGCAAGCTGTGTTCTGTGGCTGCAGAGAGACAAGAAGCAATTTCAGCATGCAGTCCAAAAGCCCTCAACTTTTACAAGTGTATACATTCATAGCCTCACTGTGAACAGAAAGGGAGGAATTTGGCTGAAATTGTGTGCCTAGGCAATGGAAAGGGAGTCATGGTGGAAGGAAAGACAGAGGAACATGAATGTTTCAAAAGTGAGTATGCAATATGTACCAAAAGCAGAAGCTAGGGTCCTGGCTTGCATATTGGTGGGTACCCATGCAGCTGTCAGGAAGATTTAGTTGCCACAGGAGGTATTCACTGTTCCTCCTGAAGGCTGAAACCCATGCAGTAGTCAGCCTCTGCACAGTTCACAGTGTTGTGCACTTAAGCCTCTCCTCCTGGTAAAGTCACAGCATAGATCAGCAGAGCCATGGGGCACTTGGCTGATTCCCCCTGCTCACTGTTACTGTCTGGGTATTTGAGAGCAATCCTGGAAAGGAGAGAAAAAGCAGCATGACAATACCAGTTTCTGCAAATCAGAATGAAGGGACCTGTAGGAGGAGGGAGAGAATATGTCCTAAAGCAAAGCCTAAAAGCAGAGAAGAAAAAAATTGTCTCATCATCAGCAGGTCTAATGCTTTTTAATGGTGAGGATCTAGGCAGAAAATTTTGTAGCAGGTATAACTTCAAGGGGAGTAAAAAAAATATCAAAATATTAAATATTTAATAATATATTAAAATATTAAATAATATTAAAATAAGAAGTTGTCAATTCCTCCTCCCTGGAGGTGTTCAAGGCCAGGCTGGATGAGGCTTTGAGCAACCTGGTCTAGTGGAGGGTGTCCCTGCCCATGGCAGGGGGTTGGAACTAGGTGATCTCTAAGGTCCCTTCCAACCCAAACCATTCTGTGATTCTGTGAAAATTTTTTACATGTAACCAGTTTTTTACCTATTACAGCTTGTTACCCCTTGCCTCTTTTGGGATGTGGTACTGTTTTGCTGTGTTACCCTCAGTTGCGGGATGCTGACATTGTGTGTTACTGTTGATGTGAACAGCAAAGACATTGTGGTGATTACAAATAATGGGGTGTCTCTGTATCCCTAACCTCACCTTTTGTATGTAAAGATTTTGGTATAATAGATGACCTACTGTGGCAGCTCTACGTTTAGAATTAAAATTTGATTCTGGCATTTATGGAATTCCAAGCATGACTTCACAAATTTAATATTCTTTCAACCTGTTTTTTATAGGGAATGTCAGAAGAATAAGCATTAGTGGTAATTCTGTTGCCATGCATATTCATAGACAATTAGGCGCTCTGACTTTTAGAATGCTCACATAGGATTATATGTACTTCTCTGTTTGTCTGCAAACTCAAGGTGCCAGGAGGATGCTTTCAGAAAAATTTAGTTTATATGTTTATGTACTTTCTCAGTAGTTGACAGAAATACTTAACAACGGGATTCTGGAACATAAGTACTGTAAAAATATACATTAATTCTATTGTGTACTTTCTTACAAATACAAGGTATTATGTTTTCAATACTAGAATATTTTATTTTTACAAGTTCTCACATAATAATGCTTCCTTTATAATTATTTTTCATTTTTTCCCTTCTCAGTCTGTTCCATTTTTGGGGGGGGGGGCGGATGTCAGAGGGATTAATTCCTTGGAGATGTCAGGATTATTCCTCTTCAGCCAATTTCATCTGAAAATAATTTTTTCCACATTCTCTTTTTTTTAAAAATTTTAATATATGATTCAAAATCAATGTTATTCTGTTGGATTCTTCCTTCAACATATATTGCATTTTCCTTGTCTGCGTTCAAATAGGTTTAATCAAAATGTAAAAAGTAGTTTCTCTGGTGTTGGCCTTTTTGATTAAGTCTCTAGGCTTCATTCTTAGGAAATCTATGAAGTTATTAGTTTACTTAGCACCATAGTTAATTTCAAAGTATGATCTTTTTACTGTACACTGAATAAAATTCCAGTTTATGCTAATAATTAAAGTACAGCCGCATCTGAAAAGTGACTGTGTGATGTGGCACCTTTTTTATTAGACAAGGACTCTGTGTGTATAGACAAGACACAGATACGGTGTGAACACTGGAGGTCTCATGAGCAGTATAGAGATGGGGGAAGAACTAAACAAGAGAGGGAAAACTAGCCTTCACAGGTGCATGTAAGCACTGTAGGAGCTCCCATCCTTTTACTGAGATAAGAGCTCAGTGATTGTTGCCCCAAAAGAGAAAAGGATTAAAGGGAGAGCCTGAGGTTTTGCAGTGTTCACATTTTTCTATGCTTCAAGAGGAAACAAATGGCTTGGGGCCAGCTCCGGGTGCATTTAGCCATTGCAGAGGGTGGCATGCCAGGCACTGAATTTCTCCAGTGCTTCTTGGCTTTCTGTCCTTACTGGCATCTGTTTATGGCTTCTTAGGAAACATTTTAACAATGGCAAATAAAGCATGAGTGGCTACAGTGATAGGAAGGCAGAGACAAAGTAGGACTTAAGAGCTATCAGAATAGTTAAAAGCAGAAGAGGAAAGTACCTGTGTGATACTGGAGGGCTGAGCAGTTGCATTGTGGATGGTAGTATGCTGCTACCTTGCAGACTGCTATCTTAGGGAAGGCACCATTCTCTTAGCCCTCTCCATTGCCCCAGTAAGTCTGTCTGGCAGTGCCTGAGAATAAAAAAAGTTGCACTGAAATTTTGAATACATAATGCTGCAAGTAGCCTGAATATTCTTCTTCTGAAAGGTGAGTTTGTATGACTACATTTCTACAGATAATGCTTGCAACCTGGCACACAAGTCCTTTTCTAATCGGTAGTTGTTGGAGTAGCAAAGGGAGAATAGGGAAACTAGCTCAGCTCTTTCACGAAACCTCACGAGGTTCCTCAAAGTCATTCTGAGGTCTGAGAGTGGATTTTCAAATAGGAAAATTGTAGTTCTTGTATCAGTCCAAAGCAAACTAAGCATAAAACTGTCAGGTCTTCTGCACCAAGCTTCCATAGCATGAGAAGCTTTAATAATGGAAAACTGCCTTGAGGACACAGGTAGTTTCTGCTAGTCCTGCCTCTGCTGTTTCTAACACATTATAAATACTTATTTTTCCCCTGAAAACTCATGTTGCAACTTCTCTGTGTAGGTTAAGGGGGAAATAATGCATGCCATTTTCTGGTATTTTAAAATACCTATATCTATATGTGTGTAACTAGCAAGTATCAATACTATACAGGTATTAAGGAAATGGTAGTGCTGAACACCAGCTAGCGCTGAAAATGCCGGGAGGGTGTAAAGAAGCATTTTGAGTTATCATAGTTGCAATTTTGCTAAGGTGTCAGTTTCATGCAAAGTTCTGCTGTGGACATATACGAGATACAATCACCACCTATTTTATAGCTGGACAAAAAAATACTGCTACAGTATCCAGGATCAGCACCATCAAATGACAGAGCAGGGAACGAATCAAAACAAGTAGGTTGATAATGGCTCTTTTAACCTCAGAAAATGGATGTACAGATTATGTGTCCCCTGTTGAGAGAAAATGAGGGAAACTCAGTCCTGACCCTTCCCATTTGGCAAGGCCAGCAGCCACAAAGCAGCAGATCCCTGGCGGGTCAGTGTGTAGAGCCTGCCAGCCCCCTGTTTGCTCCTAATAGCACCATTTGTAGGAGCTAGAGTCAAAAAATTACACGCCAGCCTTGTGAGGTGAAACACTCATGGCAGAGTGTTTAAGAGACTTCCAGCAAGACTATGTAGGAAACTAAACTTCAGTAGTCCTGATGCTGCTAAAACAATTTTATCTGTTTTTACCTTTGGAAGGTTAATGTGGGAAGAAATATTTAGCAGCAGGGCAGTGTATCATTATATTTCTCTTAACAAGTTAACCAGACAGAAGGTGTCTGCTATAGGAGAACATTAATTTAGTAGTAATATTTGTACTTTCACAGGAGGAACAGCATGTCACAAACTGCAGAAAAAAAAAAGCGAAATTAAAGAAACAGATGATAAGAAAATTATTTTTCAGATGTTTTGCATTCTACTTGTCCCTATAACGGCATTCATGGGTGCTGATTTCAAAAAAATAATATTGTCAACCTATCCAAGTAAAAATAACTAGTTAACACCCCCCCAAAAAACCTGTGTTTGAAATCTTTAAGATTTTTTAAGAGACCATGCCTGTGCAGCTTCAGCTTATCCTTGTAAATATTCTTCCTGAGTCACCAATAATTTTGCAGTCTTTCCTTCTTTGGGCTCCTGTATCTCATTTACTCACCTCCTTGTCTCACTCTAGGCTCCCAGTGTACATTTTCCAACATCTCTTTTGCTCCTCAAACTTCCTATCTCTTAGCAGTATTTCACAGTGCCCTGTTCATATCCCCTGCCCTCCACCATGCACAGAATGACAGCCAGTGCTGGTAATTATGGTTCTCATTTCATTAAAAACAAAAAACTGTATGGAGCATCTTAGGATCAAGTTAACTCCTAGGAATGCCTGTTTATTACAGATTCAGCTCCATACTGATTTGACACTCGTAAGCGTCCATATGAAGATTCTCTGTCTCAGGGCAAGAAATGTTTCGCTTTTAAGCTAGTAAAGCAGTATCAGGACCAAAACTCAAAGGCTGCTGAGGTAATGCAGCAACTAAATTTGGGATAGGTTTCAGTTTGATTCATATATGTAACCTGCATGCTTTTTGCAGTCTGAATTTTCAACTGAACTGTACTAGCTTACATGACTTAATAAGAAAACAAGCACCAGTTTTAGATAAATGTGTAGAAAACATGTCCATCCAGTTGATATCAGCCCTGCAGAAGCCAATGAAAATGTGTGGACATTGGGGGGAAAAAAAGAGACTGCTGAGTATTACCAGTTACATTCCAAAATGCACACACGGAGGTTTGTCATTAGTGTTAAAACAGATAAATCAAGAAGTCATAGAATCATAGAATGATTTGGGTTGGAAGAGACCTTAGAGATCATCTAGTTCCAATGCCCCTGCCATGGGCAGGGACACCTCCCACTAGACCAGGTTGCTCTAAGCCCTATCCAGCCTGGCCTTGAACACTCCAGTCCCCTGATCTTCTTTGTGGCCCTCCTCTGAACTTGCTACAAAAGGTCAATGTCCCTCTTAGGTTGGGGCCCCAGAAGTGAACAGAGGACTCCAAGTGGGGTCTCACCACAGCAGAGTAGAGGGGGAGAATCACCTCTTTCCACCTGCTGGTCACGCTTCTTTTGATGCAGCCCAGGACACGGTTGGCTTTCTGGGCTGCAAGTGCACACTGCCGGCTCATGTTGAGATTTTCATCAACCAGCACCTCCAAGACCTTCTTCTCAGGGCTGCTCTCAATCCACTCTCCTCCCAGCCCGTATTTGTGCTTGGGATTGCCTCAACCCACATGCAGGACCTTGCACTTGGCCTTGTTGGACTTCCTGAGGTTTGTGCGGGCCCACCTCTCAAGCCTGTCAAGGTCCCTCTGGATGGCATCCCTTCTCTCTAGAGTATTAACTACACCACTCTGCTTGGTGTCATTGGCAAACTTGCTGAGGATGCACTCAAGACCATTGTCCATGTCTCCCACAAAGATGTTAAATAATACTCATCCCAGTAAGGTCCTTTGAGGGACCCCACTCATTACTAGCCTCTACCTGGACACTGAGCCATTGACCACAACTCTTTGAGTGTTGTCAAGCCAATTCCTTATCCACGGAGTGGTCCACCCCTCATATCCATGTCTTTCCATTTTGGAGACAAGGATCTTGTATGAGACAGTGTCAAAGGCTTTGCCCAAGTCCAGGTAGATGACATCAGTTGCTCTTCCTTATCCACCGATGTAACTAACTCCATCACAGAAGACTACCAAATTTATCAGGCATGATTTGTCATTAGTGAAGTCATGTTGGCTGTCACCAATCACATCTCTGTTTTCCATGTGCCTTAAGCATAGTTTTCAGGAGGATCTGCTCCATGATCTTGCCAGGCACAGAGGTGAGACTGACTGGCTGTAGTTCCCCAAGTCTTCCTTATTTGCCTTTTTAAAAATAAGGGTTATGATTCCCCTTTTCCAGTCATGGGGAACTTCACCAGCTTGAGTGAAGGAATATCTCCTTTAGCACCTTCACCTAGCACCTTCACCTTCCCTTGGGATTTTTGGTTTATTGGTAACAGAGCAAGATCCATTCCTCACATACAAAAAAATCTAAATTAGATTGTATTTTATTCTCAGTCATTTAGTACACCTAGTAAAATTCCTTTCATTGCTGGACGTCTGTAGTTGATTCTAGAATTATTCTTGAAGCATTTGCAGTAATCTTCAATTCTACTCCAAACGTATAGTATCATATTTATCAAAAATTGTTCACAGGACAGCAGACTGTTAGAACTGTTATTCCTGCTTCATGCAACCATCCCCAAACAAGACTATGTATGGGAAAGAGTTATGTGTTACCACAAACCCACACTAGACACAGGCGTGTCTGAAAAAAGATAGTATTATACAGTGCAAAAGTCCTCAGCAGGTATCTAGACAATTTATGTTTAAAGCCTAGACAAATTCATGTCGATTAAGGTTCATGTGTAAGATGTTATAATACTTCTGAGCTTTCTTGTAAAGGACCTAAAGGTAAAGTGATAGTCTCTCGTGCATTTAATATACTGAGACAGGTATGATTTCTGAAGTATAGTCTATAGAATAAGGAATATTTAAGTCTGACTCTATTTGGAATTTGTCTGTTTACATCATTTCTGTTTATCATGCTTTATTCTTACCTCTTTGAAGAGTGGTGATGAAGATATTGGGACATTTTACACTTTTTAATGGTTAAGTTACCAAAGATACTGTACAGTAAATAAAGAAGCTGTCTTAGAAAATATTCATAGATAATAGGACTTTAAGGAATTTCCTTAGCATTTTGGAGGATGTATATATACCAAACTACAGTCTAAAAATGCTTTCAGAAATTAACTAGTGGCTTTGTCATTAGTGCAAATTATTCCTTAACTACACAAAAGGTTAGATGAAATCTGCTAAGGCCTTCATGAAAGTTACTATACCACACACCAAATCATTATGAACCCACACATGAAATCATTAAAACCTTTCATAGATCATGCTCACACTGAGTAGAGGAAATGCACATCTTTATCTATCTTTTGCATGGCACATTAAGATTCAGAAAGGGAAGGTGAAAACACACTAGAGCAAAGTAAATTCCTGACACAAGTTAATGAATGAAGTGATAGTAAAAAAAAAAAAAAAAGAAAGAGGAAAGTAGGGGTAAGGTTGGAATACACAATGCTTTCTAGGACTTCAAGCTAAAGGATTTTTCATTAAGAGTAAAATTTTTTCCTATCTGCCACCTGTCTTTTTTTTTTTTCATTTTGTGTCATGATCTCCACTCATGATGAAGTTAAAAGGTAAGAAACCTCAATGGACACTTTCAGAATAAAAGCATTTCACAGAGCTTGAAACTCTGTTCCCTTTACTTTAAGAAGTAGTAGTAGAGCTTTTGTTATAAAGCGGGATGTAAACAGATAACAATGTGCTAAGAAATTAGGCTTCTTTATTAATGCAGTTAACCTAGCCAACTAACATGGAAACCTCATGGGACTACTGCCTTCTGCCCATTCTTGCTGCTCACAAATATGTGATCTCAACATAAAATTTCTCCAAAGTTTTCCAGTATGATTGTATACTGATTTTGATCTCACATTCCTGTCATACCCGAAACTGTCACAAAAGGGAGGCAAATCAATTATGGTATCAAAGAATATCACCTTTGCTTCAGATGTTTTATAATTTCATTTCATCACACATTTAATTTCATTTCATTTACACATTCAAAATTCACTTTTGGCAAGGCAGCAGTTCTACAAAGGAGACTTGGCTATTGAACAATAATTAATAAGGAGCTCCACACATTTCCCCATCTGCTTTTCTAATTGTTAAAATAAAAATAACTAATCTGAATGGGAATGAAAATGCTATTTTATCCAACGTTAATCCTTGAAACAAACTTTTTGGAATTGTTAAGTTAAAATTCCTTTATCTGAAATCTCCCTCTGTGCTGATGCTATCCTGTAAATTTTACTCTCTTGAGACTGATCTTGAATTGAGAGGCTATTTGTCAGAAGCTTATTTAAGGCTTGTGCCTTTGTGTTATCACAGCGTAACAGAGATGGTGGGCTATGTCCCCCAGAGATTCTGATGTCAGCTGGTGAGCTGTTGTGAGAGACTGAACCGCGGGACATTTCTCCCAAAGAGTGCTTGGACGTTGCATGGTGAAGCCAGTCTGGTGTGGTGTGAAGCCCACCACCACCTGCTGGGACATTCACAGTGCACCACGAGGGAGCATGCAGGAAGTGCATAGACCCCATGGGCATGCTTGAGAGGGGGTGCTGGACATGTTGGACATGCCACTGCCATGGAAATCCTCGGCCCAATGGACTTTCTCCAGACTGGCTACAAAAGCCTGCAGGTAAGTGCCCCCAAATGGGGCGTGTGTTTTGGTGTGTGTGTTTTGTGGCATGTGTGTGTGGGGAGGCACATGAGCGGAGGTGTGAGTGCATGTGTGTGTGTGCGTGAAGGCGTGTTCACCGTCCAAGGCCTATGGATTGCCAGAGCACCACAGGAACTTGAGTGGTAACTGTTTCTTGCCTCTCTATCCTGGCTTAATTTCTACCTTTTATTCCACTCCTTCCTATTGCTTCTGTGTTTTATTGTTGCTAATGAAGATGGTTCGGGTGTACAGTATCTGACCATGTTTGGTCTTAATCTTGCTCCTGGGATCGCATGAAAAACTCCCTGACTTTGGATCGGAACAACTGTGGTGCCAGGTCCAGCTTCTTACTGGCAGAAGAAACAGAGAAAGATGCAGAAAAATATCCTCTGTGGTTTTCTCCAAAATTGCTGCCAATTTTTGGATGTATAGCTGCAAGGGTGTTACTACAGGATCCTCTGTTCACAGGGATACACTTAACCAATAGCCAAGTGACATCTGGAACTGAAAAGAAGTATTGCTTACAGGCTATCCATGTAAATTAAATAACCGACTAAACAGACTGAAGGTGATAAGCCTCAAAGGGTAGCCTTGGCCAGTAACCTTGGCCTCTTGATACTTTTCTAGTAACTACTAGTGGGATCAAGGTTAAATGTGGAACAGAAGTTACTTCTCAGAAGTGTGAAACTCTTGGAATATCCACCAAAATAAAAATAAAGCTTTATCTGCTGGACTAGAAGGAACGGTCAGCCATAAAACCACACATCTTCTTGATGTTTAGTGAAATCAGTGCTGGCTAGAGGCTTTCCACTGGAAGAAGCAGGTGCCCTGGATCTGAGGCATTTATAAAAGAAGCTAAAACCTGGTATGACTAAAAGAGAAAGCAAAGACTATCTAAAATCAGTGCTTAGTAGCTGTGACAATATGCATGGAACTGCAGCTCAGGAGCATCAATTTTCCTTTCACTGAGGGTAGCTATAGGAAAAAATAACAAAGCTGCATAGTTTTCATTGATGTCCCCACCTTCTGATCTTAGCAAGGCTGGAGGAGTCCGGGGATGTGGGGGTGTATTACCTTAAGGTCTTACAGTCATGCATTGTATCGCTGGACCGATGGGCTCCCGCTGTCTGTTGTGCTTTTCAGTTTTGTCCTGCAGTGACTGGCACAGCCAGCACCTTTTTCCTGTCCTCTGTGCATTGCTGCACATTAATGTTCATTGCAGCAAAACAAATGAAAGGTAGCTTAACACGTTTCCCAAGCCCAAGCAGATGAATGGCTGAATGGCACTCTGAGGATAGATAGATCAACCCTGCACCTCTGCAGCCTATTGAGCACTGCAGTGCCTTCCTGCTCAGAGCTGCTTTCAAGCACTACCTGTTGTCACATGGATGGGTATGCCAGGTCCTCATTAAAACTGTCATTTTTATTGGTTATTTTAGAAATGATAGAAAGAGAAAGGTATCAGAAGACTTGAGCCCAAAGGAACTGTACATGTAAGCAAAATAGTGAAACCGAGTAGCATCTTGTGCATAATTTGCTCACCGTAGTCACAAACACTACTTTGCATTTTGTCCTTTCCATGGAACAGTAAAAAACTTTCAGAGATGTTGACTGGGTAATTTTCTGCAGCATATCAGATGGACATATATGTGGTAACCAGTCTGAGTTTTTTTTAGGCACATTGGAGAAGAGATTAGACACTAGGATGCTGGAGAAGGCCATATGGAGATGTATAAAATCAGAATATGACGGATGTTCTACGTGCCTTGTAAACAGTCAGAAGAGCTGATTTTACTGTGATATCCGTGACTCCCAGGGCAGGTCAGCCAAAATGACTCATTTTAATATTAAAAATTTTGGGTGTGGCCTGCCACGTAAAAAAACCTGAATTGTAGTCACTCAGCCAGAGTAAAACTTGAAGGTGGCAGTCAGAGAAGCTTCCTTGGGATATTTAGTCAAGGCCTCATAAATAAAGCAGACATTAAATTCTTCATATGAAATAAACTGTTGTTCAGACACGTGTCATAAATTCTTGCAATGATTATTCTTCACCTTACATGACTGATTCTCAGAATTTTTCATACTACATGCATTCTTTCAGATAATCAGATTAGTGAATCTCCCTTTTAAAATAAAGGCAATAGATTGATCACAGCTCTCTTATATATCCTGTGCTACTTCAGGCTGAGAGATGAAGCTGAAGTATTCTTTATTAATAAATAGGTGATCTGCATATTTATTTCACCAGAACAATAATGAAAGAAAAAACTGTCAGCTTGATAGTCATTTGCAAAGATATACTTCACTTATCTCAGCACTGAAGATTGTGAAAATAGACACATTCACATGAGCACCACCTTCAGTCCAAGCATGAATAATAGGGTGCTTTGCTGTTACATACAAGATGCTCTGGAGCAAAGCGTATCGCTTTAACATTATACCATTTCTCACAACTGGGGGGAAAATTAAAAAAAAAAAAAGAAAAAAGGGGAAGAAGAAACAAACATCTTATGCCGACAAACACTGTCAGTTCTGTGTTCTGTCTTCTTCTGCCGTGTGCAGTTTGGTAACGTGATGTAAAAGCTGTATTCTCACATGTTCGTGTTTTGTTCGAGGACCATCTGCCAGGGACTGGGAAGAGCTGACTGAGCGTCTGCAAATGCAACTTTTCTCTGCAGAGAAACTTCCCTTATCGGCTGTGGGAAAGGCAGCTCCACCTACTGATATTTCTGTCTGTGTGCTCTTTGAAGGGTGGAGGAATTACTCACAAGTGGTATTTAGTCTTGTTTCCCAGTGGAAATGCTGTTCCCAGAAACACTGAGAAGGTATTCCTAAGCTTTAAAGCTAGAGGTCCACATTAGAGTATATTTTCTGCCTTAGGATGATTCAGTCCTTCCATAGATTCACAATTTTTAAAACATGACTTTCTGATAGTGAGAAATCTAGCAAAAGCAGAACTTAGTACATTTTAAATGAGCTACGGATTTGATTTTAAGCATGCTCTGTCCTGAAATAGCACGTCTCTCTGTTCACTTTTGATCAGGTCATATTTTTATGTGTTTCAGGCGCTCATGTATTCATCTTTGTAACCTATAGCATATTGTGTCTTTCCAAGGATTTTTCCAGAATCTGCAAAATGTGTAATGTTTGTTTCCAATGCAACATTACTGCACTTGGTCCTTCAGGAGGCTTTTTTTGAGATGATACCTAATGCATGCTCAAACCCATTGAGGCGAATAACACGCTACTTGGGTGGAATCAGGATTTGGATGCAGATGACTCAGTACTTCTGAACAAGGCCTAGTTCATGACCTCACAAGGACTGATTCTGGCTCCTGTACTGCAAGTCAGAGGAGCAGAAACACACCTTTCAAGTGGCCAAATGTGGAAAAGATGAGAAAATCCGTTGTGCCATGAAGAGCCTAGACTGACTGCTGTAATAAGATGTTTGGGTGGGAATGAGAGTTAACTGAGCTTGATCTGAATGCTAATGTAGCCATAAGTAGCGTAGCGTTGACCTGATTTCTACTGACTGACTGGATAAGAAATGCACTTATGCAACCTTTATTGTGCTTTTTCTGAGGGAGGGTAGAGGAGAGGGATAATGGTATTGATATGAAATACACACACACATACCTGATTCTTAAAAGAAAAGGAATAAATTTTTAAAAATCCATCTGACAGACTTATCATACCCCCAGATTTCACATAATTTTGAGTAGCTTGGCTTAAATCACTCTGAAAAAGTCAACTTCTAAGTCAAAACAATCTTGTCTTGCTGATTGTTTTTCCATGTGCACTCCTTTTCATTAGTTCAGTCTTTTTTCAGAGTCCCATTCACACTTACAAAGGTGAAAATTAGTTTGTCCAGCATTAGTGATAAAGTCTACAGTGCTCAGTCCCATAAAATATCTTGTAGATGGCTGTTAAGCTAAAATAGGCAATTTCTAGTGACCTATTGATCACAACTTACAAGAATTAGAGCCTTGCTTGCTATGACAAATAACTGCAAAGGCAGAAACAAGAGAGTAACCTAGTGCCAAATATGGTGGTGTAAATAGAGACAGATTCAGGAGAGACAGGCGAGGGAGGTGGGGCAGCGGAGTTGCCCTCTACATCCAGAAATGGTTAGAGTGTGAAGAGCTGTCTCTGAAGAATAGCCATGAGCAGGTTGAAAGCCTGTGGCTAAAAGTGAGAGACCGAGGCAACAAAGATAACATAGTGGTTGGAGTCTAGTACAGGCCCCCTGATCAAGAGGAGGTGATTGATGAAGCCTTCCTACTCCAGCTACAGGAAGCGTCACGCTTGCAGGCTCGTGTCCTGCTGGGGAACTTCAATNCTACTCCAGCTACAGGAAGCGTCATGCTCGCAGGAGCACGGCAATCTGTAGGCAATCCAGGAGACTCCTGGAATGTATTACAGACAACTTTTTAAGCCAGGTAATAGACACACCTACCAGGGGAGATGTGATACTTGACCTGGTGATCACCAATATGAGCGAGCTAGTTGGGGACATCAAGGTTGGAGGCTGCCTGGGATGTAGTGACTACACACTGGTGGAGTTCATGATCCTGAGGAATATGGATCAAGTGAAGAGTAAAGTCAGGACCCTGAACTTTGGGAAAGCAAAATTCCAGCTCTTCAAGGAGTTAGTTGAAAGGATTCCCTGGGAAACTGCCCTCAGGGACAAGGGGGCAAAACAGAGCTGGCAGATCTTTAAGGGTGCCTTCCATAGTGTGCAGATGCAAGAAGTCTGGTAAGAGAGTCAAGAGACCTGCGTGGCTGAGTCATGACCTGTG